>CM074967.1:8924901-8979394 GCA_037577455.1 Pangasius macronema | reverse complement strand
CTCTAGCTCTGACTCCTGTCTCTTCCTCAGTGCCACTGTCTCTAAACCACACAGCATGGCCGCTCTCACCACTGTCTCGTACACCTTCCCCTTGATTCTTGCAGATATTTTTCCATCACACAGAACTCCCGACACCTTTCTCCACCCATTCCAGCCTACCTGCACTTGCTTCTTTACCTCTTTCCCACACTCACCATTACTCTGGATCACAAGTGACACAGTAATACTTCTTTAAGCCCCTCCAACACAATTAGGCTGAATCCAAAATTTATTTACTATACATGCTAACTACATAGGGTATAACAGTGATGCTGTATGACCTACACAGTACAATATAAGCCCAACAGAATACCATTTGAGGCTCAAGAAATGAGGGACTCCAATAGGTGCATGTTGGAAATGATGGTTGAGTGCAAAAAAAAAATCCGTACTCTTACTACCCCCCACCCCCCATTTTCTCCCTAATTTTGCCCCTTCCACTAGCTAACTCTCCCCTATCACACGACAACTACCAACTGGGGAGTGTGACGGCTAACATATGGATCCTCCAAGACGCATGAAGCCAACTTCCTCATCTTTTCAAACTGCTGCTCATGCTGCATCATAGGGCAGCGTAACACACTCAGAGGACAGTGCTATTTGCTCTGTCCTGCATATATGACCTCAGAGATGCCCGTGATTGTCTAGTATGACTCCAGTTGACAGTGGAGAGACAGTCACACCGTCCTTCCCATCCTGAGAGTACGGCCAATTTTGCTCCCTTGACTCCCATCCATGGCTGTGGCATTGATTGACGATTCAAACTCACAGTCTCCTGATAGGGTGAATGCTTTTCTGTTGCACCACTGAGGAACACATACATCGTTTATTTAAATAATGGAAAAAAAAATCAAGATCATAATTCTGAATGTGTCCTAAAAGGACTTAAAACATGTGCTGATTGATTTTAGATTATTCGATATCTTAATAAAGCACCTTCAAATAAATTAACTAGAGTTGCAGTCTTGAGCTTGCTAGTTTAGACTCAATTGCTGTAATATTTTTGTACCATGCTGTAACAGGTTTTAAATAAACAGGGAATTCTGCTTTGTGTGTTAAAAAAAAAAAGGTACAATGGCGAATACAAACTTTTGCACTCAACTGTAAATCCTTGGATGTCATTTTATTTTTGAGACAGAATTATTTTTCTTAATTTAATTGGGAAATTGATATGTAATTAAGAAATATGTGTGAATAAATTATTCCTTAAATTACATGAATTTAATTAGACCTTTTCCTATATCACGTAGCCAAAAAAAGGACAAAGAACTTAGGATCATATGGGGATTTTTTTGCCTTTGAATATGCAGCTATTGTGTCTGTGTGTCTAGGTGTGTGTCTACACATTTGTCTATGCGTGTGTCTAGGCGTGCGTCTACGCGTGCATATGTGTGTATGCATGTGTGAGTGTGCATGTGTGTGTGTATACTCACTGAGCCAGGAGCAGAGAGACACGGGCAGGTGGATGTGCAGTGATTACTGTCTGAGATAATGTAGTAATCACACCTGCAACAACATGCGTCATTCACACTTTAACACACAGCTGAGTGTGTGCATCATTTAGGCCTCATGAGTGAGATGTGATGATATTTCAAATTTTACATTTTTAAATCTGATCAGTCATAATTGTATTTCAGTCAGACTGGCATTCACCAGGCCCTTAGTTGTGCTAGTCCATCTGTTTTTCCACCCATAATCACATTTTTCAGTCAAGCAGGGTCTTAAGAATGCCCAAATTAATCTTTTTCCTCCCTTTCCCTTCCTTTCACCTCCCTTTCTCTTTATCCCTCCTCCCCTTTCCCTCCTATTTTACCTATTTTTTTTTCATATTTTCCCTCCTTCATTCCTCTTCTGTGTCTTCGGGGCTGGCAAGGCCAACTCTCAGGTACTACCGCTACTCATCACTCTTTCCTCTGACCTGTGCTCTTTGCCCTGGCTCTGTACACTCTTTCCAGATCCGGCACAGTTAATACTCCCGCTTTGCCTCCAGCCTCCCAGTCACAATCGCACAGTAGCATTAGAGCCACTCTCCTATACACTCGTTTATTTTTCACATAGCAATTACAGTGTCTTGGTTGTAATTGCAAGTCAGTAATTATGAGTCATCATAGTCTGAAAACATCCTCTAGCATGCAGATTGTGGGACATCAGCTGCAAAACAGGGGCGAGTGTTGTGGCACTACAGCATTTCAGTGATCCGTGAATAGCGCGTGTGTGTGTCAGCCACGGTCACGGACAGATGGTAGCTTTTTGATTTCTGCTACCTCGCGCCTGTGTGCAAGGGGCAAGATGATGGGGTGGACAGGACACCTGAATTTTCCCACCTCCTTATAATTTTAGATAAAAGTTTCCCTATTGCTAGACAGAAGACAGAAATCTTCAGGAATAAAAGATGACACACTACAGGTTTAAATGTTTGAGTCCATATTAGGGAAACAGAAAAGAAATACTGCGTTCATACATCATATTACCGTTTAGTTACCCATGTGACTTCCATTAGCATTAACATTTCATTTCTTTTCTCATTCGGTTAGCGGCATGATCTATTTTACATTTTTAGTTTATACTCCACATTTTTCATTTATGCTTTTTTTTATTTTAATTTTTCAAAACTTCCTTACCTACCTCCTCCTTCCTCTTTCCCCCCATCTATCCATTTCTCTTCCTCTGTCTCTATCAATCTCATTCTTAGATCACGGTCAGTAAAGGAGAAGAGTGCGTGTTAGAGGATAACTTGCAGAGGACGAAGTGGAAGATCATCAGTCCGACAGGAAATGAAGCCATGGTGCCATCAGTGTGCTTCTCAGTTCCGCCACCCAACCAGGAGGCTATTGACACTGCCAGCAGGTAAAGACACTCGCAGATAAGGGCTGTGTTCCAAATCAAATACCACTGTGCATACCTCTGAAGGCATACTGCTTGTTTTTGTCATTTTGTCATGTATTTTTTGTCATCATCATCGTTCATGTTAAATGACATAAGAGAGTGAGATGCAGTTTGGTTAGTGGTCAATAGCTAGTATTGCTGACAAATGATCCAGCACTCAATAATTAGATAATTAAGTGGTGCAAATGAACCAGTTTTTAGATTATTACAAATTAATTTCTGTCTAATGGCAACAGTCCAGGCTATTGAAATAGTTTTCAAAAACAATTTGAATATTTGCTAAAAGGTCATTTTTGTAAATTTAATTTAGTAAATTGCATGCCTTGTGTTTTGTGTATGCAGAATGGAGCAGCTGTACCAGAACGTGATGTCTTTATGGCACCAGCTGCACATGAACATGAAGAGTGTGGTGTCCTGGCACTATCTGCAGAAGGACATCAGCAACATCTCTTCCTGGACTTTGGACACGGTCATTACTTTAAACTGCATACACTCAACCTGCTCCCCTGTAGAGACTCTTCAGAGCATGTCCCTGACTCGGAGTATTTCTCTTTGTTTAGGTGCGCTTCCAGTCTCCATCTGACAGACAGCAGGCCCTGGATCACCTGGACGCCCACCTAGCTGATTTCCTGGCAGACAGCCGTGAGAGTGCCTTGTTTACGGCAGCCGAGAGGCGCGAGCTCGAGCAGGGAGCACAGAACTGCCACGAGCACTGCCAAGCACTGCTGATCTCCATGGAGACAGGTAAACAGTCCGGCCACGTGCTGGTGTCAAAAAATAGATCTGGATAAGCACTCGTCAGGATTAATGATGGGCATTTTAGGTAATTCTGTAGTATAAGTTACAGTATTTAAATGAAAAACCTGACATGAACTGACTAACAGCACCAAGTCAGTAACAGTGACGTACCATTTCCTTTTATTTTCTTTATTATGTCAAAAACGAGACAGCCAGTTGAATAAAATGATAACCAAGCAAGCGTACTTCAGGCACTACATCAGGTTGTTTTTTTATTTTTTTTATTTTATTATTTTAAAAATTTTGACCTATTTAGTGGTTGGATCGAATAATAAGAATTTATTCAGTAAAACTGGATAATGCTTGCTATTATTATTATTATTATTATTATATTTTACTTATTTGTTTGTTTGCCTGATTGCCTTACTGATTAGATTTAATTTAGTTGCGGTAAAAAATAATAAAAAGTAATTTAGTTGCCAGAGTTTAAACAAAGCGTAAGTTTTAAATAATTATTGGTTTGTAAACAGTCAGTCCACTCTGCCAACCCTGATCTTACCATGTTCACTGTTTGCATCCCAATTTGTCCATGACACTGTGCATATAATAAGCAGCAGGCCTTTTTTCATGTCAGGAAAAACAAAAAAAAATAGATTACATTAGCATTTCTCTAATTGGTTATGTGGTTACTTAACAAGTTCTCCATTAGTATATGACTCAAGGCCACTTCTTAGCAGTAATTCTCATTTTGTTTCTCTGTTTTCTCTCAGTGGAGAAGGATGAGTCGGTATCACGCTCTTACCTCTCAGAGCTGCAGAGCATAAAGTCTCATCTGCAGGAGGCAGAGCAGAAGCTGATGGTCGGCATGCAAACTCCGCCCCCTAGTGGTGTGTCGGGAGAAGGAGCAGGCGCAGCTGTTCATATCGCAGAGCAGGAGGTAAGCGATAACCGATTTAACAGCTCCACCTTCTGGCTGAGACATTCTGTGCTGCTTTTTTTTTTTTAATTCTTTTGCTTTCATACCACATTGTAAGTGCCAGTGGGTTTTAAAAGGTAAGCGAGATGACTGATGGCATAACGCTGTTGTATTTATTGTGCAGAAGCTGCAACAGCATCTGAAAGATCTGCAGTCGGATCTGGGTGACGTGTCTCGTCGCTGTGTGAGCTTCTTTGAGGAGAAGCCCTCCTCCTCCAGTGTGCCTGTGCTCCGCTCCGAGCTCAATCTGGCTGTGGAGAAAATTGAGCGACTCAACTCGCTGTCCTCTGTCTACCTGCACAAGTCAGTACATACACAGGCACCTACATTTCTCATACACACCCTACCTGTCAGTCCTCTCACTGTCTTGCTGTTTCTGTCAGGTTGAAAACCGTAGATGTGCTGATGAGAAGCTTACAGGCTGCTGAGAGTCAGGTGAAGAAGTATGAGGGACGACTGAGCGAGGAGGACATAGTTCCTGCAGATACCACTGCCATCCAGGCCTTGAGAGAACAGATAAGGGTGAGTCACACCAACATGCACAAGCGCTCACCTGTTGGTCCTTTGTTCTCTGGCTCTCTTTCCCATGCACAGAAATGTAATTCACTATTCATGGGTCTCAGGGTGTCCCTATTCATCTGCAGCTTGTTCAGAATGATGCTTGAAGAGTCACTATCACTTTACTGGAGTCCAGTACTCTTAATAAATAAGTTCCATATTACATCCCAAATTGCTTAATCTGTTAACTGTTTTTCTAGTCTTGGTTTAAGCAGTAACTCACTGTACTTTTTGCAATTTCCACCCAAAAACTGGTTTTAAAGGTAAAATTCAAGACCCATTTTTGGAAACAGCTGCACATAAGCGCTAGGGCTGTCATGCTTAATTCTGCAAAAATCTGTTAATTCAGACAAAAATATAAACATTTTTGTCCTTTAGGACTATAGCTTTTTTTTAAAGCGCTATATGAATTTTTTTTCACAGAATTGAGCAAAGCCTCATACTCAACAGCTACAAATCCAAATGAAATTAGAAAATAGAAGGCTTATCCTAATAAGTGCAAAAAGTAATTTACCCTATATGGTCAAAAGTATGTGGACACCTGGCCATTACACCCCACTCCAAAACCATGGGCATTAATATGGAGTCAGTCTTCTTTGCTTTTCCGGGAAGGCTTTCCACTAGATGTTGGAGCGTGGCTGTGGGGATTTGCTCATTCATCCACAAGAGCATTAGTGAGGTCAGACGCTGATGTTGGGTGAGGAGGCCTGGGGGGCAGTCTGTGTTCCAGTTCATCCCAAAGTTGTTCAGTGGGGTTGAGGTCAGAGCTATGTGCAGTACATTTGAGTTCTTCCACATCAGCCTTGGTAAACCCTATCTTTACGGGCCTCGCTTTGTGCACAGGGGCATTGTCATGCTGGAACAAGACAAGACAAAAAAAAACCCTTAATGTTAGAGTATACAAAAAAAAAAATCTATTCTAGACAATCATGTGCTTCCAGCTTTGTGGCAACAGTTTGGAGAAGGTGTGATGGTCAGGTGTCCACAAACTTTTGGCCCTATAGTGTATATATGGACTGTTTCACATGAGAATTATTCATTTTGATGGTAACTAACTACATACCACGTAATACTGTTATCTAAGCATTCAGTAGTCTTTACTTAGTAACCACAGCTGTGCACAGAGAAACCTAAGAGCTTTGTCATTTTGGCTGTAATATATAAACTAATCAGAGTTTTCTTACCTGGAATTTCCATCTTTTTACCAGCCAGCTGCTAGCCTGGGGCTAGTCAATAACCCTCCTAAGTGTCTTAATAGCTATCCCATTTACTGCCTTGTTTACTGTCTTGTTTGTGATGTCTTTTGCCTGACTTCAGTCAACTATGTAAGAGAGCAATGTTCCTTGAGGATGGGGAAAAGAAAGCTGCCATCCTCTTAAATATCACAAGAAAATAGACGTTTCTTTTTCACAGTGTTTGCAAATGGCACATCTCTGGTTTCTGACTTCTCAGAATTTTTCACACTTGCCACAGATGGCAATATCCACAAGACAACTCACTACCCTGTATGTCAGTCACATAAAACCAGGTTAGGAAGTTTCCGGTAACAGACTGGTGCACAGCATGGACCTCATTTAAATATGTAAATGATTTCATTGGTCAAAGCAAAAAAAAAAAAAAATTTCTTGCCAGATTTACGAAAGTTTCGATCCTCTGATTTTCTTCATACTCACACGGGTGTGGTAATAAATGCCAATTGCCCACAAATTAGTAAGCGAATTCACAGCACTGCTGAATTACATTTATTACATTTATTGATGCCCTCAAAACCTCATCAAAGGCAAAGTTCAGAGAAAGCGGAAAATGACCAATTTATGACCAAACAGTGAAAGAGTGCCTCCTAAGCACTGTGCACTAAAGTGTGCACCAAATCCTCCAGTAACACAGCTCAACCTTTGCAGCACTTCTTCTACTATAGTTGTAAACTGACTCTTCATCCTTTTTCATGGTGCTATTCCTTTTGTGTGAATTTATTGGCTAGTTTTGTTTGTCTTAATTCATGGATCTCTTTTAGATTGCATTCTTTCAAGGCACTGAATTTGTGTGTGCAATTAAAATAAATAAGCTATTTAAACTTGACAGCATAAAGCTCTCGTATGATATGGACATAATTCACAAGTAAATTTGTTTGTATCCAGTTTGTTAAATGAGATGTTTTTGTCCATTATCGCTGATTTTTGATAAATTGATGAATGGTCCCAGCTGTAATGGGAATGCTCACTGGTTAATTCATTTGTTTCACTTGTTTGTGATTTGATATTTTAAGGCTGCATTCAAAACTGATTGTTAAAGTCCTATATGAATGAAATTATCTTACTTAACTTTCTGTCTGTCTTTCCTGCTATTCACTTGCTTTTTCAGAAATGGCATTCAGAAGTGAAAGAGCAGGACCACATCTTCCAGTCTCTGAGCTCAGAGGTGCAGCGGGTACGCGAAGCAGGCACCCAGCTCAGTCAGCTGCATGCTGAACGCAGTCCTGAGCTGGAGCGCTACCAGGAGAAAGCCCAGCAACTCACAGAGAGATGGAATTTAGTACGCAGACAAATGGAGACACGGTGAGCTCTTTGCCCTGTAGGGAGGGTATAAAATGGAAGAGCAAGAGTGCTCAGGGATATCTGTGGATTAAAAACGTGGGTGAGGTCTGTTAACACCACTAATAAACGTTTTAATGTGTGTTTACTGTAGGCAATCTGATCTGGATGTGATAGGCTCAGTGCTGCAGCAGTACAGAGACGGTCACTCTGGTCTTATCCGCTGGATAGAAGAGACCACCGAGAAACAAGAGAACACTCAGCCTGAGCAGACTGACAGCAAAGTCCTGTCTGAGCAGCTCGCACAGCAGACGGTGGGTCACAGCTTCAGAGATGTTTTTCAGCTATAATGTATTCCATCAAGACTGACTTCTCTGTGTACCCCTGCAGGCTTTGGTGGCTGAGATTGAACAGAACCAAGTGAAGCTGGACGAGTGCCAGACGTACTCTAAACACTACTGCACTGCTGTCAAAGTAAGCGCTCTTTCGGAATGGATTGACTGGACTGAGCTTCTGCGGACTGCGCTTGTTTTGGCAGGACTCCAGGAACAAGTTTTTCATCAAAACGTGTCTCTTTGTAAACAGCTACATTCAAATAGTATTTGTCTGACAATGCGCTGTGACTCTCTGTTTTCCATCAGGACTATGAACTGCAGCTGATGACATTTAGAGCTTTTGTGGAATCGACTCAGAAGTCTCCAGTGAAAAGGAGGAGGATGCATTCTTCATCAGATGCCATAACACAAGAGGTATGAGAGGATAAAAGGCATGGAAGGGAAAGCACATTTCTCCTTCTGTATGGATTTAGTGGGTACAAACAATGTCATGGTTTATAACTGAACACAAACTCTATGGCTCTAGAGCCTGTTAGGTCCACCGAGCAAGTGTTTTAAACTGTGTGCTGTCAAACTATAATTATTTTCACATAGCCTGTTTTTAGTATAATATAGCATAGCTGTCAGTTAACATCCAAATAATGTTAATAATCATAATTTGAAAGGGTGCATGCTTCAGTTCCTTTTATTTTTCACTGAAAATGCTACACTGCTCATAATATACTGTGGACAGAGCTGAATTTTTCAAATAAGCAAACAATTAAAAATTTGACAGGTTTTGAGTAACAATTAATAAATTGACCTGCATGTTAGAAAGAAAATTTCAATTTAGGGACCAAACCTGTATTTGGGATGGTTCACGAAAAATAACACCAGTGCATTTCATGGTGATAAACACCCATACTGAATTATGTAGAAGGAAAATTTCCTGTTGGGGTAAGACGAATCCAGAGCTTATTCCAGGAATACTGGATGTAAGACATGAATCCGTCTTGTATTGACATTTTGAGAGGTGGGAAGATACCAGAAAACCTAAAGGTGACCCATCGGGGGCAGGGAGAACATGTTACACTGCCCCTAACAATATATATTTGTGAATAGTAAGTCCCATTTCTTTATTCTAATTTGGCCCAAAAACAGAGAACCAAACCAAACTGTGAATGGGGTGAATTGTTCTACCCTTACCCTTGTTCTATCCTAGTGTAATGCTACATCTTTTTGTTTCTGCAGTTCATGGATCTTCGCACTCGCTACACTGCTCTGGTGACACTGACTACACAGCATGTCAAGTACATCAGTGATGCACTGCGGAGACTCGAGGAGGAAGAGGCATGGCTTAAAGCTGGACAATTTGTTAATTTGTATTCTACAAGCTATTTTCACTTTTTAAAATTAAATGCTTGCTCTTGTCTTGCAGAAACAAGTCGAGGAGGAGAGACAAGCCTGTGTGGGTCAGGTCTCAGACGTGCTAGGCTGGGTTAAGGGCTTTCAGGAGAGAGCTGCTGGCCCAGCTGAGACGTCACTTGCTGCACAGCAAGTATGAAGAGATCACTCACTTTTACCCTGGAATTGACACACTTCAAATGAAATGGTGATTTTACAGGTAAAGATTTTGATTTCCTTTTCTCTTCTTCAGGCAATCAGTGAGCAGTTAGCTTCGAAAAGAGAAGAAGTTGCTGAAGCAATCAGAAGCACACAAGTCTTCCTCCGTTCAAAACAGGCCAGCAAGTGAGTGCAGTATCTTAACATTTACAGATATACATATTATCGTATACTCTTTTAAAACAGGGGTCCTCAATTTTCAGTTAAATTCAGTTTTATGTGAGCACTTTTAACAATACATATTGTCACAGAGCAGCTGTCCAGAAAAACAGATGTAGATTTAGTTCCTGAATGAGCAAACCAGAGGTGGCAATGATAAGAACATAAGACCTGGGGGCTGGGGAGATGGCTTGGGGATCACGTATGGGGAGCTGTACTGTAATGGCTTGGGACTGCGATTGCTGTAGTGGCTTTGGGGNTTGTGAAATCTGTGATGAATTTACTGGTTGCACATTTGCACTACTTGTCCTTATAGTACACAGTAATATGTCACAGTAATCGCACTATCCCTTGCACCCAGATGAGGATGGGCTCTGTTTTGAGCCTGGTTCCTCTCAAGGTTTCTTCCTCATATTGACTCAGGGAGTTTTTCCTTGCCAACGTTGTCTCTGGCTTGCTCATTAGGGATAAATTCACATATTTACAATATATTTTCCCAGGTTGTCTTTCCAGCCATTAGGAGACAAATCTAATAATAGTTTGAAGACCAAGAACAAAAATTAAAAATGTGGAATCAGATGTGACATGTTTGGTTAGAATAAAAACCTGCGGCCATAATGGCCCTTTGTGGATAAGACTGAGGACCCCTACTCTAAAATACATTCACACAATCACACGTTTTATACTGACTTGGCCCACAATCCTTAGATTGTCCCCTGAAGAGCGTGCCCAAGTTACATCACAGCTAGATGAACTGAAATCTACCTACAGCCAGCTGTGTGACCGCTCTGCTGCTCAGCTTCAACAGCTTGAAGAACAGCTGGCCAAAGAGGAGAAACGAAAGGTAGAATTGAAGGTTTAAGGCGAGTGTTCCACTCTGCCAGAGCGAGCTCCAAAAAGCAAAATGCTTGCGTTGAAAAAGTGCTTTTGATGCATTGCTTTAAATGGTTGTCTTATGATAAGTTTTACATTTTCTAAGGGAATTATACAGAGCATTGTGTGCGACTGTGTGAGTGCTGCATGTTGTGTGTTGCCTGTCACTTGTGTTTTTGACATCCATCCCCACCTCCATAAGTCTCACAGGGTTGCTTCAACATAACGTTTTTTTAATAGCATGGAGTGAAATCCTAACATACTATTCACAACATGCCTGTAATCATGTCACCACCATCATCATTTGCCATCTTCATCAAATACATCTGCTTATTGCTACTTACTGGCCATGAGGTTTAAAAAAGTAGCAATTAATAGTTTGGTAGTTTTACATAAACACCTTCAAAGGTCATTCCCATCTAGTTTTCATTCCACACACAATTATTCATGATGATTTTTGCACTATAGATGTGAACATTTTTCACTGTGAAATTCATAGGTACACACATACATTTTAAACATTCATCTATAGCTATGATTAGAATGTAAATTGTGTAGTCATATTACTTACTGTATATTACAACATAGTTACATTGTGTGTATGCAGTGATCTGTGTGTGTGTGTGTGTGTGTGTGTGTGTGTGTGTGTGTATCCAAAAGAGTGAGGTAATGGAGTATGGTGTGAATAGGAGTGAGGTTTTGAACACCACTTTTAAAATGGTTTCCTAAAAAGCAGACAATTCATAGAGATTAATGTAGAGGCCAGCTATGCATACTTCTGCCTGTTTGAGCATGATGTGTCCAGATCACAGAGCATTTATGTGCGTGTGTGTGTTTGTATATGTGTGATATTGTCTGTGTCTATGTCTTTAAAAACAGTAATACTGTGTGACTTAATCAGCATTTTGCTTTAAAATCACTAACAGCTGCCAGAAAACATCTGAGTCAGAATAGAAAATGTTTTAAGACAAAGATCAGTCAGTGTGTAGTGTATTCATTTTAGTCATATCCTTTTTTAGTCTCAGAAATTTCACATAGTAGCCACATTTATAGTTTACTGTTTACTTAGAGGGAAGTCCTAAAACAAATACTGTACTTAGCTAGTGATCAAGAAATTCTATATAGGCCCCATTATTAGCCAGATTATCTTGGAGATAAGTTGATAGGACAATAGTCTAAGGTTACAAACTGATAGGGATGTCAGGTGGTAGATAGTCAATCCTGGCAGTGTCTCAGGCAGATGGAGTATGGCATGCAGAATGCTAACATCCAGCTTCTCACCTTGTTGCACCTCAAACTGCCGAGCCGTCGGCCTATCTGTGTGTGTGCGTTTATGGACCCCCTCCATACGGTAAGTAGTGCTTGCTTTCTCTCTTACCGTTGGCTTAGTTTCTGAGCTGCCCTTTTTTCTTCTCTCTTTTTGCTGTACTTAAAGAATACTCTTGTAAAATGCTACAGTATTTGTCTTGTTTTTTTTTTTGTTTGTTTTTTTTTTTGCTTTAGGAAGCTTATGCTTTGTTGCTGTTAACCAGATCTTGATGTTTTATTTACCTTTTTAATTTCAGTTACAATCCGTGCAGGCAAATTTGCCATTCACAGGGTCATACATTAGTTAATTAGTACTGAATGTCGAATTATGTTAGATTTGCATGCTTGGTTTGTGGGTCTTTTCTAAAACTCTTTACTGACTTGGTTTCATATAAATATGGTATAAATACTAAAGCTGATAAACATAGGTTTATAATAGAAGGGTACTTAAACAGTGTGTCTCCTTTTCCAGGGATATGAGATCATCGCTGGAGTAATTGATCTTGGTACTGTGGAAACCTTCCCAGTTTTCCAGTCAGCACAGCGAGGCCTTATAGACCAGGACACATGCAATGTGCTGCTGGAGGCACAGCTTGTTAGGGGTGGTCTATTACATCCTGATTCCCCTCAGGGTCTTTCATTAAAAAAGAGTCTCACCTCTGGTCTGATTGATAGTCGCATTTACCAGTCACTATCAGAAATAGAAGCCGCCCTTCATCTTGCCCAAGGGTCAAAATTAACAAAGAGTCACACGATACCAGTTGCTGCTGCTATGGAGGTGGGCTACATAAAAGAACAAATTGGGCTTCGTATCTTGGAGCTGCAGGTGAGCACAGGAGGCTTTTGGGATGACTCCAATGGTGAAGTTCTTAGTCTTGAAAATGCTAAAGAAAAAGGTCTCATCTCAGCTGCTGTTTACGAAAAGTTATGCTCCCGTCTTGATAGGCAAGAACTTATTGATCCTAATACAGCTGAAAAACTCAATCTATTAGAGTTTTATCAGCGATGTATTTTGAATCAGGAGACTGGCCTGCGTCTACTGCCAGTCAGTCAGCAGTCAAGGGGAACAATTTGCTTACGATCTGGTATGAAGGTTGGCATTTTCCGGGCAGTCCGAGAGGGACTGATTGACCGGCAAGTCACTATTAGACTTCTGGAGGCTCAGCTGTTTGCAGGTGGTATCACCGATCCCCGCACTGGTCACCGACTGACAACAGAAGAAGCTGTGAGGCATGGCCTTATGGACCAGGACCTGGCCTGTGCCTTACTGACTCACCAGTTGCAATCAGGGGGAATCATAGACCCAGTCAGTGGAGAGCGCCTGGAATTAGATGAATCTATCCAAAGAAACATTCTCTCTCCTCGCATGGCTTTAAGGGTACTGGAATCTCTCTGGGCTTTTATGGGCATGTTATGGCCAGAGTCAGGGGAGCTGCTTCCTATCACTGAAGCTCTACAGCAGGGTGTCATTTCAGGTCACCTAGCTCGGAAAGTCCTAAGCAAACGACATTCTATTGGTGCAATTTACTCTCCAGAAAGTGGTCAGTTGATTCATCTGAGCCATGCTGAGAACGTTTTGGGACCAGAAGCAGCAGAGGTTCTTCAACAGACACAGATTCCAGACATTCTGCCTGCCATTACTCAAACTGGATCCCTGCAGCGCTGGGGCTCTTCTTTTTCAACACCACTGTCCTCTTCAGCCCCTGCCTCACTGCCACGCCTTCAGTCTGATGCTTCCTTTTTGGAGGTGTCCAGGGCCCAGGATCAAGATCTCCACTACCTCCTCTCTTACCTTATGACACACAGCTACATAAATGCCCACTCAGGAGAGCGTCTGGTGCTGCTGGACCCTGAACTGATGGAGCTCATTAATGTAACTGGAACAACAAAAGATCAAAACAGACATAAACCAAATTTGAAAGAGCCCTCTGACAGAGAGACAGCAGGAGAACCTGAGTTTATGAGGTCATTAAGTGAAACAAAACAAGAAAAAATTCTTATAGATGAGAAGGAAAGCTCAACTTTAAATATCTCTAGAGATGATGAACAAGGAAAACACCTTCTTTTTGAAGAAGATGGAACAGATATAACTTTAAAAGAAAAAAGCACTGATGGAGTGTTAGTAAAGCTCTCAGATACAGCCTCCAAAGTATCAGAGACAGAGCCTGAGACATCACCCCTATTTGTAAAAGACGTGAAAATTTTGTCTACTGATTCCACATTTCAGTCACTGAGTCCAGACATAGAAGAAACGAATAGGGGAGAACAATTTCTGGGACTGATGAAACCAGGCTCTTGCCCTGAGGTTGCGATGCCTGCCTCAGTTAAGAATATGCTTGATGAAAATCAAGTGGAATGTGCACCATCTGTGAAGAAATTGTTAGACATGAAAAGAGAGGACACTGCTGTTAAAACCACAAGTAAAGATACTGTAGAAGAAAGTCAGCCTGATCAAATTCATATATATGCCAGAGAAGGCCTACAAGTGAGGAAAATTGAAGTATTAGACGTAAAAAAACAAATCTCAGCTCAGATAGATACCAGCAGAAATATGGAAAATGCAGACTCATCAAAAATAAAAAGGCACACACCAGTGGATATTTCTGAAGATGCAGAGCTTGATCTCATGGCAAAGGAGTTGCTGCAGGGGGGTCTTTTGACTATTGGGACCCAGAGGTTGCTCCTCGATGAGGCTGTATACCAGGGCCTGCTCCCAGGTAATACTGCTGTAAAGGTAATGACTAAAGCAGAGCTTTTTGGTGGTTTCCTGGATGCAAATGCTTGTCAACCACTGAGCCTTGATGATGTTATACAGGAAGGTCTCCTGGATAAAGACTTAATGAACAAGGTTATCCAATCAGAAAAGACTGTGGTTGGTGTGTTTGATGTGGAACATGGTCGAATATGCTCGCTAAGGGAAGCTGCTAAAGAAGGGTTTTTAGATACAGATACAGTATCTCGCCTTCTTGAGGGCCAGATTGTCTCTGGGGGAATTATTGATCTTGAAAAAGGCAAAAAAGTTTCAGTTAACCTTGCAGCAAAACTTGGACTAATAGAAGAAGAGCAAAAAGATGAACTATTCTTATTAGAGAAGTCATGTCATGGAAAGAGTTCTGATCCACATATAATACGAACAAAGTTAAAACTACAACTACAGATGAATGGAATAATAGACCCCAAAACAAAACAGCCTGTACCTCTTCAACAAGCTCTTCAAAAAGGTCTTATTGGTCATGAGGAAACTGAGCAGATCCTACTGCAACAGGTAGCTGAAGGTGGAATTGTGCACCATGGGTCTGGCGTTCGCCTCAGTGTTACTGATGCAGTACATCAAGGCCTCATTGACAGTTCACTTGCTCCAAAACTAAAACGGTTTGAGAAGTCGAGACAAAACCAGTTTAGTTCAGATCCAGATGCTGCTTTTCTTCAGGCAGCTGTAGGCTTCATTTATGATGGCGCTTCAAAGAGCAACCTTACATTGACTGAAGCTGTTTCCTGTGGTGTGATTGATCAAGGCACTGCAAATAAAGCTATGGGCTCTTCGATTGTAAAAAGTGGTCTTTTGGATCCTCAAAATGCTTGTGTAGTACCATACTCAGAGCTAATAAAACAGGGAAAGATTGACATTGAGACAGGTTGGAGATTCCTTGAAGTAAGACCATTCAGAGGTATTCCAAACAAAGAAAATAGTGACCTGATCACTGTGCCAGACGCAGTGAAGACTGGTCAAATTGATCCCATTCCAGCATTCAGATTATTGCAGAGTCAGGCAGATTCTGGAGGTATCATCGATATTTCAAGTGGGGAAAAACTAACTCTTCCGGATGCTGTTGATAAAGGCCTTGTTCAAAAAGATGTTGCCATGATTATTGCTAAAAATTTATTTTTAAAAGGTAGGTTGGTTAGCCCTGTCAGTGGTCAGAGGGTGTCTAATCTTAAGGAGGCTGTTCAGGATGGGCTAATCTCAGAAGAAATGGCTGCAGAACTTTGTGATAACTTTGCACTTGAGGATCCTCTTGCATCACAGAGTGTTTCATATCAAGACAGTGCTACAGTGAGGAGTTGCGAAAACATAGAAGTGAGCACAGTGCATTTTGCCAACATCGAAAAGCCACTCTCCAGGACTACAGATCATCTTAAAGATAAATTGGAGGCTGATACAGATGAACAGATACAGGTCCTTCAACATTACCCACCATCTGAATTGGTGGAACAAATACATGTGGATGTTTCATCAAGTGGAGTTGGGAAAGATGCTGATGTAACATTGGAGGTTCTAAGTCAGTTTGCTTTAAAAGCAGAAAGAAGGCTACAGGAGGCCATTGAAGAGTGTAGTCCTAGACAACATAAAGCTATAGAACCCCAGCAAGAGTCAAGAGACAGACTTGTTCAGATTCCACAAATATCTGCGATCGAATCTGAAGTTAGAAAAGGCTATGACGTTATACCCCAAACCACAAAGTCAGA
The DNA here is from genome assembly GCA_037577455.1 of Pangasius macronema. Classification (NCBI taxonomy): domain Eukaryota; kingdom Metazoa; phylum Chordata; class Actinopteri; order Siluriformes; family Pangasiidae; genus Pangasius; species Pangasius macronema. The sequence goes on along the minus strand of CM074967.1, from coordinate 8,962,922 downwards.
TATGCAAATACAGCCAGCAGTTGAATTAGCAGGCACTAAAATGGACATAAACCTGGAAAACTATGAGAAGAGTAGCTTCAGCGTTGACCCAGAAACCACTCACAACGTGCACGATGGACAAGCCCCATTTGACAAAGAAACAAATGGGATTACCAAGGCAGCAGAACTGCAGTCAGTATCTGATACAAAGACAATCTGTAAAAGTGAAGAGAGCACTGACAATAGAAATGACACACCTATATCAACACTTACTGAGGGGCAGAAGGTGCCTGGGAAAAAAAGAGGAAAAGCAAAACATAAAAAGCAAACCAAAATATGTACCAAAAATGATGAAATGTCAGAGGTACAACAACTAGATACAAATGTGACATCACGGTTGCAAGGTACTGAGGACAAAAATGGAATAAAAGTTTACCCAGATGAAAAATCTGGTGAACCCAGTGTGATAGCATCATCTGAAGACACCATTGCAAAACAGTTTGGAAGTGAGGTTTTAGATTTTGACCTAAAAGAGGTCAAAGTAGATCTAGATATCAGAGAAGTTAGTGCTGTTACACCTACAGAGGATGCTAAAGGCAGCCACATGATAGAAGTAAGCATTGTTCAAAAATCTCAACATTGTTCAAAAATTGTGAATGTAGCTTCACCTGTGTATGGTGCTGAGAATAAGACTGTAAAAGCTGATATTGGCATTGACCAGAAATGTTCTGAAGATAACATGAAAGTAGAGGAAGAGGTCAAAGAGCTCACAGAGACCAAATATGGAAGTGAAGCTGTAGTCACTGATCAGAAATCTAAAGATGTGGACATGAAAGGAGAGGCTCAAGTAGATTTAGAGGTTTTAAAACCTCCATGTTTGAGCTTAACTTCACCTATAGAGATAACTGACACCATGTTTGAAAAAGATGCGGACACTAATGAAAAATCTAAAGATATCTACTTTAAGAAAGGGGTCAAAATAGATTTGGAGGTTATAAAAACTTCAGATGTGACGGAAGCTTCTCTTGTAGAGGACATTGAGGACAAGTTTAGAAAAGAAGTTGTGCCTGATCAAAAACGTGTTGAAAATGTGAAAGAACAGAAAGAGGTCAAAGTGGATCTGAAAGTTCTAAAGCCTATATATATGGGCGTGACTTCACCTATAGAAGGCATGGAAACCAACTTTGGAAAGGACATTGTAGTCACTGATCAGAAGTCTGTAGACGAGAAGATGGAGAGAGAGGCCAAAGTAGATTTGAAGGTTATTAAAGGTGTCAAAGACACCAAGGGCACGTCTGGAAAAGAAGCTGGTGATCAACAGTATGTGGAAGAACAGAGAGAGGTTAAAATGGATTTGGAAGCTCTAAAATCTCCATGTACGAGCGTAACTTCACCTACAGAGGGCACCAAAAAGGATGAAAACATTGTTATAGTCACTGATCAGAAAGATGCAATCTTGAGAGATTTGGAAGTTTTAAAAACACCAGATAAAACAGAGGATTCTTCTGCAAAGCACATGGAGAACAGATTTACAAAACAATTAGTCGACATTGGCCAAAAATCCATTGTTAAAGATGTGAAAGTAGAGAGATTGGTCAAAGCAGAGATGTCAGGAGTACCAGATACAAGTGATAGTATTGAGTCTATCCCAGAGAGTCTACACCAGAGAATAGAGGTTGAGAAGTGTGTAGTCGTGATGCAACAGAGGCAACGTATGGAAAACATAAGTCTGGAAGCTGAAACACCAAATCATGATGTTGTAAGTTTGGTTGATGACCATAGAAAAGTGACAGATGAACTGCATAGTCAAATGCAGTCCACAGTCATAAATGATATGTCAAAAACACAGGTTGACCATGAAATATATTACTCTGAGGATCAAGCTTCAGATCAGTCAGACAAGAAGAAGAAGAAGAAAAGAAAAAGCAAAAAAACCAAGATGGTAAATACTGAAAAGGAACCAGAGGAGAGCAAAGCTGATGAGCCAGTGAGCAGACCACCAGTTGATGTCTCCTCTCAAAGTCACACATTCAGTACAGTAGGAAAAGATGGAATGGAACGACCTCAAAACCCTAACCAGGCACAACTGGAGAAAGAAGCACTTCTGATGAAAGCCAAGGAAAGCATTCTTAGGAAAGTCTTTGAGAAAGGTGTGAGTGAGAAACAAGCTGCTGAAGAGTTAGAAGCATTACGTCAAGGGTCAACCAAAGAACGGCATGTGACCGCTCAGGAGAAAGCCAAGATAGAGGAGAAAAGTTTCCTCCATGCAAAGGAAAATGAGACTGATGTAATACAGGCAGAGCAGATAGACAAAAATAAAAACCTGCTGCCAGGAGATGTTTTAACTGGGACAGACTCTACACAAACTCATTTCAATCAGACAGACCAGAATAATGATAACTTTTACAAAAAGCAGGACATAAGCTGTACCGAGAGCTCAGATGTTGCTATGGACCCCAGTAAGCAAATATCAAAGCCCGTTATTGGTTTAGACAGGCAAGTCGGTGAGACGAGAACAAAAGAAAGTGAACATCCGAAAAGTGAAAAGCTGGGAGACTCTGCAGTCCCCAAGGAGTCATATACTGCTCTTACTAGGGAAGATAAAGACCACCAAAAATCTGTGCCTGCTATAACATTAGCCTACAGTTTGGATGCTGTACCACAGAGTGAAGTAAATACGTGTGAACATACCTCCAAAACAGAGCTGGAAGGTACAGGTAGCAAGGAGCCACTGCAAGCCATGACTAAGGAATACTCTTATACTGACAATGAATTCAAAGATGAATCATCCATTGAAGAGTCTTCAGAGTCAAGACTGTCGAATTTAGAAGAAGTCCCTGAGTCTGATACTACAGAGTGCTGGGAAGAGGAGGACTTTGAAGAATATCAAGAGGGTGTCGATGAAAAACAGGCTGAAGCCCTAGTCAGAAAACAGAGGACAACCCCACAGATAAGCAAGGTAAGATGCCGTGTTTATGTTAATTCTGCAATTATTTCGCAATTTCCTTTTTTGCGCTTTTCTTCTGCTGTAATCTTTTGTAGTCCGCTTGGACTGGGAATTATGTTGCTAATTTATTACATTTTTTTGTCTTCTTAGTCCTCTTTGGTCCGCCAAGAATGCCTAGAACACGATCAACAAATTGTAGCACTGCTCTCCATGGTGCGACACACTGAAGTCCGTCTTAAGCAACAGCAGCAGCAGTTCATGGGGAGGAGTCTTGCCACACTTGATGACATTATTAAACAGACAGAGGTGAGCACTGCTAAAATATTGTTTCTACATTCTTGGGGGACAAAAATGGTTCTTTAAGGGTTCTTTGGGCGGCTAAAACAGGTTCAGATTATTTCAGTTAGGTAGATGTATGAATCGGGATTCTCTTGTATTAACTGACACTCCCAAAGCTGTTTTGTTCCCCAGCGCCAGTCAAGCCTATTTCAGCTGAAACTGCATGTATAAGGGGTTTTATGGTAAAGACCATATTGCATATGCTTTGTGTTTTTGTCCCTCACACAAACACACCCCACTGGTACTCTGCATTTTACGTCTTCAAGCTGGCAGGTTTTTCTAAGGGGGTTCTACAATCCTTTTCATGCAAGCTAAAAGAAAATATGCCAAAGTTATTAATTATTTTGTTACTTAAAATTCTTTTGTTTCCCTTTTACTCGAAAACCAGGCTCTTGCTCTAGAACTCACTGATTTGGAGCCCCAAGTAAACAGGGAGGTCGAAGCAGCCAAGCAGCTCCTGGAGTCACACAGTGAGGATGTACCACCCCAGTTAGTCACAGCCCTAGATAAGGACCAGCGGAGTTTGTCCCGTATGTTTAATGCTGCGAGAGAACTTGCCGAGAGTGCTCTGCAAGGGATGCAATCACATCGCGATGCACAGAAAGTAAGACAAAAATATCATCTATGAGCTTTCGTTTTAAAGTACACCAGAGTGTCACCAGTTACTGTAAAAATGTGAAAATAACTACTACTTCCTAGGAGGCAGTGCGTAGTGAGTTGGAGTCTCTGACTGGGCGAGTGGAGAGTCTTCATGGCTGGCTTAAAGACACCGAAGCTCAGATGGAGCAAGAAGCAGCTTTATCTAAGGATGGACAGATTAAAGAGAATGAGAGAAGAACATTAGTGTGGCTCACTCAAAAACTCCAACAAGTCAAGGTAAATTTTACTCACACTTACGAATTCGAAATAAAATTGTTGTTTTAGTAATAATCTCTCACTATTATTTATACCACAGTACTGTTGAATTTTTGATTCCGGTTGGTCAGAAGGTGTTGATTACATTTCTGTGACAGCAGTAGTCCAGGCTAGAAGATTAATCACAGGTTTATATTAATGTGTTTGTTCTAATATGTTATTGATTTCTGTAGTATCAACTTACACAGGGATTTGTATGATATGCTCCACATAAAGTGATTTCAAAATTGGGTAATTGTTGATTTTAAGTGAAGCTTTCTGTGAAGACTTATATTTAGCATTTATGGAAAGAGACCCAGTGTCAGTTTGTAACAGTCAGAGGTGAAGCTATAACTTTAAGTTTTCTGACAAAAGAATGTCTTCAGGACAGAGGGCATTGTGGTTTCTTTATGACTTGACAAGCTGTGTTTTATTAACTTCAAGGAAGATTAAAAATAGGTTGTTGAAGAAATTACTTTATAGTTGCTCTAACATAAGGTATAACATTAAATATAACTATGACTGGATAAAATGAACAACGTGTTGTCGTTTAATAAATTAAGAGTCATTTGCAAATCGGTTCGGCTGTACGAGGTTTAAAACACTTTGGGACGTGCACGCCCCGTAGTTGAAATCATGTTTTGTTTCTTACATATCACATATGCTTTTCTGTTTTAGGATCTACAGGAGTGTCTCTCAGCTCGCTCCAGTGATGTGAACGCTGTGGCGTTTGACATCCAGGTGTTCATCTCAGAGCACGCACAGGATCTGGCACCTGAGCAAAGCAGGCATCTGCTGGGACAGCTGCAGCAGCTCCAGAGTGCCTTTCACCAGGCCTCCGGCCGCAGCCACGCCAGCGCTGAGGCCCTCTCAGTCCAACGAGTCAGAGAAGAGGAGCGAGAGCAGAAGGAACGAGAGAGGGAACAGGAGGAAAGAGAAAGAGAAAAAGAGAGACTGACTGCTAGGGAGAGAGAGGTTTGCAAATACCTAGTTGAATGCTTATGCCTTTACAGCCCCAATAACAGAAACATGATTTTACTTTGGATTTTAATTAACACCTAGGCAGTAACTACATAACCAACACGATGATTATATTCTATAAATCAAATCTGATGCTTTTTTTATTTGTTACTGACTGTTGCCACTAAGCAAGACAAACATAGAAGCTAGTTTTAATTTTAAGACATCAGTTTTACAATGATAATGTTGCTATGCTCCATTATGCTTCTATGGCTTATTTTACCACTCACTTTGCTGCTAGATACTATTGTGCTTTGTGCATGTGTGTGGATATAACATGTGTATTAACCTCTCTGCCTTGCTGTTACAGATTGCCGCAGAGGACAAGCGCTTAGGCCAACTTGAAAAGGCTAGAGATTTAAAATCAGCCAGTTTATAATAACAGCCTTTTTTTTTACCACTTTCTATCTATTTTAAAGAAAAGGAAATTAATAGATTGATGCAATGTCATTGTGATAATCCAAAATCATTTTTCCTGCTTGACTGACCTTGTGAAAGATTTGTGTTGTCTGCCTGTGTGTACAGTCTGGATACATCTTGCTCAAACAATGCATATTTTTGAGTAATATGTGAAGTGTGATTAGTCAGTTTTGTGAAGAGTGGTGTTGAAAACATTTCAAAACCTTGTGAGCCCTAACATTGGAACACAAGTGGTGCTGATAAATGTAGTTTTGAGTATTATACAAAGGACAAATTACATTTTTTTCTGCTGGGTTTTAGGTAGTGCAGCAGCAGAAAGCAGAGTGCTCACAGAAGCTTGAAGGCCTCAGTATGTGGTTGGCTGGTGCAGCGAGTCTGCTGGCCAGTCAGAGAACGGGAGCTGAGTCAGATGATGTGAATGTACTTCAGCAAAAGCACAGTGAGCTCAAGGTGATTTAATAATGAGTTGTATGATTATGTTATATATAGGAATGTAGATTATCCTTGTGTCTTAATGTATATCCAATACATTGGGTCATAAATTTCAGGAGGTGCAGAAAGATCTTCAGACCAAAGGTGATGGCATGATGGAGGCAATTCGGTCAGTGGAGGAGTTCCTGGCTGAGCGTGGTGAGGATCTGAGTCCAGAGGAAAGGGCTAACCTACAAGCAGCACTGACGCATATGAAAGAGCAATACCACACCCTCACAGACACTGCCCAGTCCTCACTGGCTCAGCTGGACTCGACCATCAACACAACACTCCAGCAAAACACACAAAGGGTAAAGATCTTGTGTAAATATATCAGCATTGCATTTCCTTCTTTAGTGCTTCCTGACGCTGTTTTTCTTTTTTTCCCTGTGCTCTTGCAAGGCTAAAGCAGAGGAGCAGCTGCAGGAGACTCAGGGAAAAATAGATGTGCTGCTTAAGAACTTATCATCGCTGGACACCTCAAGGGGGAAATCACTTGGAGAGACTGTTCCAGATGCCAACGTGCCTGGGGAGTCACTGAACTCGCACAATGACATGCTAAAGGTCAGAACCGAACTCTCCAAATTAAAACGTGTAGTTATTCTGAATCCTGTTTTCAGGATTAATTCGTGTTCAATTTGTGTTGACTATTACAGGCTGAATTACAGCAGTTACAAGCCCTGCAGGCCCACCTCCTACAGGTGGCCCAGTCCACTCGCTCTCTCCTGGAGCAGCCAGACTCGAGTGTGCCCCCAGAGGAGAAGCAGCGCCTGCACGCTAGACTAGACCACCTCCAGAGCCAGCACCAAGAACGTCTACAGAGCTGCCAGGAGAGACTAAGACGGACTGAAGCACTTCAGGATGACCTCACCAAATTCATGGTAGAACATGGCCACCTGGGAGCATGGCTGGAGCAGAGTGAGAGGGAGCTGAGTTCTTTAAGGGAAGGAGAAGCTGATGCACAGGGACTGAAAGACAGGCTGGAGGAGCACAAAAAGGTAAATGTCTAAAATGTATAAATGTTCAATATTTCATAATTATTGAGTATAATCTTCAATTTTATTCTATAAGAGTTTCATGCATAAAAATGACTACTTGTTGCTTGTCAATGTTTTCTAGCTGGCAGATGATGTGATCTGCCACAAGGCAGATTTGCGCTTCGTGTCCATTTCTGGACAGAAGGTACTGGATTCGATACAAGGGACTCAGGAAAGGGTGGGTGCTATTGACCAAGCTCTACAGGACACAAGGCAGCTCGTCAGTGATAAGTTACAAGATGCAACGCAGCGCTACAGTTCTCTACAAAACAAGGTACAGAAAAAAGTTCCTATCTGCATAATTCTCTGATCTTTTCAGGGTATAAATCCACTTATCAAAGTCATCCAAAATGTTCTGAAATGTGTTTATGGATGATATCTCTTTAGGAGAATTAAAAAAAATATATATATATAAATACTGAGTTAAACATAAAATTGTAGGTGTTTCTGTGCCTCTGTAGACATTTTGTATGGAGCAGTCACATCAGGTAATGTCTTATTCATTCAGAAATTATTTTTGGGTGACTAATTTATTGGACTCTTTTGTGCTTGTTGCAGTCTGTCGATCTTGGTACCCATCTGTCCAGTCTACTGGATCAGTACCAGCAGTACCAGGATGAGGCTACAGCTCTGGATTCTTGGCTGAATGCACAGGAGCAGAACCAGAGCATATTGAAACCCAGTGGAGAGCAGACAGATACACAGACACTACAAAATACACTGAATACTGTACAGGTAAGAGTGGCTACACTTCCAAATTGAAGAGGTTTCAGCTTGAATCAGTGAGTGACATAAATAAAACCTCTTATGTCTCTAATGTTTTTTTTTTTTAATTTGTTTTCTTTCAGCATCTGCAGGATGAGCTCAGTGAGCACTCAGTACAACTGGAGAAGGTGAAGAAAGCTGGGAAAGTGCTCACCAGCACCCAGGAATCCCCTAAACTCAAAACAGCAGATATCAACACCACCACAGGTAACTATGTAACCATTTTCTGTTCATTACATTGATTTACTAGATTCAGATTAACTGTGTTTTTAAATATTAATTTTGTTACACAATCCATTTCAGAAACACTAGAGAAGCGGTTTGAAACGCTGTCAGAGTGTGTGTCTCAGAGAGCTGAGCAACTCCAGACTGCTGTCGCTCAGTCTGTCAGTGTGCAGGAGGGGCTCAAAGCACTGCTGTCCTGGCTGGATGGTTTAGCATTAGACCCTGGACCAGTCCAACCTACTGCCCAAGCGGTGCAGGATGCCCTCACCCAAAATCAGGTATCACATTTATCTAACTTTGCCATATGTAATATGACACTCGAGCCAAAATAGAAGATGTAGCCACCACTAGATCTGTGAACTATTATAAACCTGCCTACTCACCTCATAGCAGTGGTAAAGTCTCAGAAGATTTTAAGGTTTAAATAGTCAGAAGAACCCCGCCTAATGAAGCATCTAATGTTAATGATGTGTGAATTTGAAGAATAAAAGTTGTGTGTAAATAGGTTTTCCTGATCCTTTGTCTTGTCTTTTATTTATTTATTTTTAATATATAACAGAAACTGCGGCAGGAATTATTGTCACGGCAGGGCAGTGTGGAGGCCACTCGTGACTCTGTGTCCAAGCTGCTGAAATCAGCAGATGCATCAACAGTCTCTGGCCTGCAGGGGGCATTGCAGGACCTGCGTCAGCGCTACACCACAGCCCAGACCAAGCAGGCTGAAAAAGAAGCCGAACTGCGGGTAGTTCTGTCCAAGCTGGAGCGCTTCGAGCGCCTGAGCTCAGACCTTCGAGACTTCGCACAGAGCCACGAGAGAGTTCTGAGCCTCGGGGGCCTGCCGGACCACAGTGTTGAGGATTATAAACACACCATAGAGGTAATGGAGATCATCCACCAACAGCAGCCATGGTGCTGTATTTAGACTTTTTATGAGCACTAATGTTACCTTATAAAGGGTAAAGTCGCTATTTAACTTATCATACTTTGGTTTTAGGAGGTAAAATCAGATCTTGTCCAAGAAACAAGTCGGTTGAAGTCATTTGTGGAGCTTGGTACAGACCTGAGCAAGTCAGGGCTATTTGCCAGTGCACACAGACTTGTGGACTCAACCAAAGAAGTGTCTGAAGAGTTTGCTCGACTAGAAGCCAGCGTCAGTGAGCGGTGAGTTCTGGGCACTAAAAAAAAAGAAAACCCACCTGTCCTCTGGAAAGATGAAGTCCATTAATCTTGAATGAAACTGGTTCATTTTGTGCACAAACTATGCAAATCAGAGCCTCAGTAAATTTCCTTTCACCTCGTGTATTACTGGGCTGAGTGGGTCATAGGTCATCTCATGTGGACTCTGTAGATCAGATTCTCTTAGTGATCCATCTCAGTAAATAAGCTAAGCCACAAGCTATCAGTATAGTGAGGAACCTGAGCACATACTTATAGCTGCCACAATATAACTTCATTAATTCACAAGAAGTAAAATTTGCTAATTTATCATTTGATTTCAGATGCAATGTTTAAATTCACATGGATGCATAGTGTGTTGGCACTTTGGTGGTGGCTTCCACACGTTTGGTAGATAAGGTGGTACTGCAACCTAGTATGCTAAATTCTTTTACAAGGGTGTGGTGTGGTGTGGTGGATGATGTACAAATGGGTGACAAATTAAAAGGAAAAAACAAGTCTCAGCTACTAGAACAGCTTCAGTGATCACTGGCCACTGTACTGAAGGAATGTACATCCTTTTTCCAAAATATATTTTTTGGTTTCGATGATGGTGGTATAGAACAGTGTCTAACACTTCTCTCCAAAATCTCCCACAAAAGTTTAACTGGTTTGAAATCTGGTGGCTCTGAAGGTCTTAGCATATATTTTATATCATTTTCATCCTCATTATATCGTTCAGTGAGACCTTTTATTCTGTGGCAGGGTCATCCTCAAAGAGACAACTCCCATCAGGTTAAAAATTATTCATTATAGGATATAGGATCAATCAGTCAGAATAACTTTGTACTGCTTTGCAGTGACTTCCTCCAAAGGAGACAAGTGGATCCAAACCATGCTATCAAAATATAACAGATATTACAGACATACCGAAATTTACTCATGGGAAGACTAGTATTGGCCCTGCATAGCCAGATTCCAGCATAGACTGAAGTCATGCCAGTCATCACATGGTGAAAATAAACCCTGTATGATTAATTTATTGCCGGTGAAGAGTGTTATACTCTGCCAAACTGTGTGTTATTGGGATCAGATGAGCCAGGGCCTTTTCAATATTCCTATAACTAAATGTAATGTGAGTGGCCATTCTGTAATAGCGGAATAAAGGACTACTGAAGCACAGCCAGCTGCATGAGTTCATTGAGAGGTTTAAAAGCTGTGGTTTGAATGACATATCTTTAAAAAAACAATATCGTGCAAAAATCCGGTAAAACATTTGGAATGAAAGGTGACCTCTCCACTAACCTAAGCAAATACTTTCCCATTTGCCAGTCAATACCTCAATTTACTTGTCTGATTTTATTACTCAATGTGTCTACAGGCTGAATGCCATCCAGAGCTGTGACCAGCAGCTGGTGCAGTTCCGCTCGCTTTCTGGCTCCCTCCTCAGGTGGCTGCAGATGGCACAAGAGCAGCTTCCTGCTAAAGAACCCAACCTCAGCACAGAGGGCCTGCAGAGGAGAGTACAGCAGCTCAAGGTGGGTGTGCATTAGAGAAAATGACACCAAGTTGTGTTCTGAACATTCCAGATTTTATAAACTGTTTCTTGATTTGCTGTCAGGACCTGCTGAGTGAGTGGGAGTCCCAGGGCAATCAAGTTCAGGAGCTAAACAAGAGCAGCTCAGAGCTGGAGAGTCTGATCATCAGCATCACTGCTCCACAAAGCAAGACTGGTAGGAGAGGCATTCAGATTTCTGCCTTACCCATTATATATACTCCTTAAATAACCATCTTCATCACGGCAAGGGATTTCCATCATGTCTGATGGAGATGAGCATACATTTGCAAAAATGGGTAAAGCATCTTATAAACAGCTTGTGAAAATGATCACATACTTTCAGATGTTTACTGTTCAATTGGATGTGCATTATTTTTGCGTAAAAATGCAAAAATGTGCAGCATTTGCGTTACGCTAAAAATAGTTGCTTAAGGATATCTTCCATGTGTTTAAAATCAGAAAGTAAGAAATTGGAAATTGACAGGTGCATGAAAGGAGTTTTGAAAGGCCGGATTAAATCCCTGTTTAATACGTGATTAGATGGTGGTATGGATTACTAATTTGTGTCCTGCTCTGTGTTTAACCTTTGTGAGCTTATACCTGTACAGTGGTCTTTGCCTTGTGTGTGCAAGTGCTGTCTTTGTAGTGTCCATGCATGTGTGTGTGTGTTGCACCAGTGTCTGAGTGTGTGTCTTTCTCCCAGGTGTCCCCACGCTCAATGGTGCCGGTGGCTCCAGCAGTCTCAATGGCATCCACACCTGCAGAGGTGAGCCCCCTCTACTGAGTGCACTGTGCTGCAGGTCACCTTATCTCCATCCACATCCCATTATATGCCATCAGACACCATTGTTTCACTCTGTCCCCAGTCTATTACCCATCATACCAAGTACAGACCCAGGATTGATTCTGGGCTCCATTAGTGAAACTATTATTTGGCACCAAAACTTCAGAGTGGACCACACTTCAGTTAAAGTGTTCAGTTACTTGTGTGTAAAAACAATTTTGACACCCAACAAAATGCATCAGACTCTCATTGCAACTGGACAACAACCCAACACTGCGACCACTCAGTCATTGTGCTTTCATAAATTAGAATTGCCATGTGTCAGCTTTTGTCTGTGTCTGTTTGGCTTGTTAGATTACAAAACAATAACTGTAGAACTAAGTGTCGTCACCATGAACAAGAAGAAACATGAAAAAACCTCATGAACGTGAAACATGAAAACTCAACAGGCTACACTCCATTTAATACAGTTATCACTGATCTTATCTTGAAACTGTCCCACCCCTTCCCGGCAGACCTGACTGAGATCCAGGTGGTGGTGGCAGACGTGAACAGCAAGTATGAGCAGCTGGGTGGGGATCTTCAGGAGAGGCAGAGCAGGCAGCAGGCTTCTCTGGAGCTGTGCCAGAAGGCCAGACAGGACTCTGAGGCTCTGCACCAGTGGCTAGGTCCTCGGGAACAGAGCCTGGCACAGGGGCAGACTGCATCACCCTCACGGCCTGAGGTTGTGCGTGCCCAGGCCCGGGAGAACAAGGTGATCATCTTTTAGATCACCTAAAAGATGATGTTAATATTATTGGTCAGAACACAGCATTTTAGCAGCCTGGTGTCACTTCTAATGTTGCGTAAACAATATAATGACTATGACATCTTCATGCATGCCATGCAGGCCTTGCTGTCTGAACTTGCAGAACATTCTGGGAAAGTGGAGGACCTGAAGAAAACTCTAAAGCAGCTGATACAAGAAAATCCTGACTCCCCTGAAGCAGAGACCTGGAAACAACAACTAAAAGACATAGGTCAGTAGATCAGACTACCCAGAATGGAGCAATAGGGGAACAATACAGTGGTGTTGAAGATTACCATGATATTATTGAGAGCACACTGTTTATAACAGCTATATTGTAAAGGGTCACTTTTTTTTTTTTTTTTAAACAGAACTACATTAAATTCCTCAGATACATTTGGTGTTTTATGTGCATATTTGTTCAGCACTAAAGCTAAAAATACTTTTGTAGGGGACTTAGTTTTTCTAAAAGGTGGAGAGCGCCTCTGGTAAATCACACAAAAGCTTGGTGTGGTGCGTAGGCCGGAGGAACTGGAGGAGGCAAGAGAATGGCGTGAGCTCCAGGAAGAGCTTTTAGTCCTCCGTGATATTTTATGTTTCTTGTGTGACTCAAAGCATTAAAATTATTCTCAAAGCAAAATTTGTGCTTTATTGAAACCACATGTGGGTGTCAGACTAGCTCTTCCAACCACTCCAAAAGTATGAGGGCAAGTATGTATTGCTGCCAGGATTGCCTGTGCACATGTCTCTGCTTCTGTGATGCCAGAACATAAAATTAGACTAAATTAGAACTTATTGTTTGTGACTCTTTTATCTTAATTTCCTGTATTTCCTACTAAAATTATTATTATTCGTGGTTTCACTGCTTCCCAGAACCTTTGCGTTACTATGGCAACCTGTGCACCCAGCTTCTGTTGTTATGGTTTCAAGAGGCATCGTGATTAGTTGCTATGTTTATTTTACACAACCACATTTACCGTTTCTTCTTTTCTTAGAATTTCGATGGGAGAAAGCCAATCAAACTGCAGCACAGAGACAGACAGAACTGGAGACGTGTGCTGACAGACTGGGCAACTTTGCATCAGCAGCCAATCAGCTTGGGCCCTGGCTGCGAGAGAAAGAGCTAATGATGAGTGTGCTCGGTCCCCTGAGCATCGACCCTAACATGCTTAACACTCAGAAGCAACAAGTGCAGGTATATACAAGGGTATACACTTAAGTGCAGATGTTTGCACTTTATCTAGATTTAAATGTTGAGTTAATTTGTGGGTGTACACTGCAATAAGACAACAATCCAAAACATAAGGCAAGCTCAAGATAATTCGAAAGGAGGTAAATTTTTTCCCCATGGGTTTCTCAGGCTCCAGAACTGATTTGAAGAAATCTGCCAGCATGGCATATTAGGAAGAATTAGGAAGCAAATATTACAGCTGAGAGGATCCAAAAGAAAGCAGGCTCGAAAGAGAAAGGGTGGCGCAAACATTTGATCTGATATAACTTCGAATATCTTCATGAACATTTTTGCTACTTCTGTAAAATGTCTATTACATCATTAAAGCCTAACACACTATGTCTTGTGATGAATTAAAAGTTCTTTTTTTAGTAAGGTTATGCAAACCTTTGTACTCAACTGTACATTTTTCCTGCTTTCCAGTTATGCAATTTCCTGTTTTCTAACTGTTCTTCTCTTTCCTGTGTGGAAATGACTAAGACTAGAAAGGAGCAGAATTATATAGGCATTATATAACAACATGTGGCACTGTGGATTTAAATTTTTTGTTTGTTTAAAACCTATACAGTACTTTATAAATAGTATTTTTTAGAAGAATATCCCTTACCTTCTGTGTCCACATCCATTTTGACCTTTGTTATTCAGAAATATTATATATATATTTTATGGGTTCTATTATGTGGTATTATTAGATAGACTTGTATACTATTAATAATATAAAAATCCTTAAGGCCTATTTTTGAACGAATGATTCTCATTCTGTCTCTCTCCCTCAGTTTATGCTGCGTGAATTTGAGACACGGCGTGTCCAGTTTGACCAGCTGACCCAGGCAGCAGAGGGCATCCTCTCACCTGTTGGGGAGCAGGGCTCTGGGGACAGCCAGGATGTAGCAGAGGTGAAGCAGGAGCTGGCGTCCATCACCCAGCAGTGGGAGGACCTGACTTCTCGACTGTCCGGACGTTCCGACCAGATCGAGCGTGCTCAGGGCACCAGCGAGAGCTTCCAGGCTCTGCTGAAGGAGCTCTCCCAAAGTTTGTCCCAGTTGGCTGAGAAGTTGGATGCTCAGGCCTCGCTTAGTGCCCAGCCTGAGGCCCTGCGGCACAGGCTGAAGGAGACAGGAGAGATCCGTGCAGAGCTCGAGCAGAGGCGAGGCCAGCTGGCCCAGGCCGAGCAGCTGTGTGCAGAACTCAGCGCTATTGTGGTGGAACCCTACCTCAGAGAAGAGCTGCATAAGAGACTAGAGAGTGTCAGTGGCCCACTCAACAGCCTGGAGGAAAGAGCAGGTGAGGCAGGATAGAGGTTTCAGTTTTTAGAAACTGACTAGTCGTCTTTTTTTTTTTTAAGCCATATGAAAGCAGTGTAGTGTAACACTCCTATGCTAAACCATTTGACAGCCCAACCTTCTAGGGTTTATATTTTATCAGATTTTTGGTACTTTTTTAATTAAAAAAGAAATCACTACTGAATAATGTTTTCTGCATTAATGCAGAATCATTTGAGAGAACCATGATTTATCATTTCCAACTGTGTTATAATGAATCGATAAAATAATTATATCAGTAGTATATTTGGATATTAATATGGGATCCTTTACACAGCTATTGTATTAAGTTTTATTTTTCTCTGCTTGTCTCCAGCGGATGGCCTGTCCCAGCTTCAGGCTGCTCTCTCAAGCACACAGCAGTTCCAGCAGATGTTTGAGGAGCTCCGTGCCTGGTTAGATGGCCAGGCTGCTGCAAGTACACCCAGCCTGTCTGACCCTCTCCCCTGCCAGCCTGAAGTTCTGCAAGCCCTTCTTGCCCAGCAAGAAGAGCTCCAACGTGGTGTGGCGCAACAGCGAGGGTCATACGAGCTCATTCAGGCCGAGGGAGCGTCTATCCTGGCATCACTTCCTGCTGGAGATGAGCGCTCAGGTCTGCAGGCTCGACTCACCAAACTGCGCCAGGACTGGGAGGAAGTAAACCAACGCTTCACTGAAAAGCAAGCACATATCAAAGAGACACTGAGCCGTGCCGTACAGTACAGGCAGCATCGTGATGAACTGGATCCCTGGCTGAAGGAATGTGAGCAGAAAGAGGCAGATATCCATCCTTCTCTGGAGCCTGCTCCCCTTGAGGAAGCCCTGCAGAAAGCAAGGCAGTTAGGCCTGGACTTGGATCGTCGTCGACCCCTATTAGAGGCTCTGAATTCTGCAGCTGACCAGCTCCTGGAGCAGAGCCGGACTGGAGAGGAGGAGGTAAGGGATGAGAAGGCCCAGCTGAACCGCAGGCTGGATGGCCTCTCTGAGAGATTACATGGACGCATGGCTCAGCTGGAGGAGCTGAACAGCAGGCTGAAAGAGTTTGAAGATGGTAGACTGGCAGTAGAGAGAAGACTGGAGGCAGCCAGGCATCAGCTGGAAGTGCAGGAGGCATTGGGCCCTCAAGCATGCAGTAACAAGAGTCTGGAGCGCCTGCGCAGCCAGCAGGAGGCTCTCAGCTCCCTACAGCCACAAGTGGTATATCTACGGGATCTGGCCAAGGGGCTGGCACAGGATGCGCCTCAGACAGCAGGGGGCAGTAGAGATGGAGGACAAAAGCTGGTGCAGCAGGCTCAGGGCACAGAGAGGGAGTTCGGAGAAGTGACTGAGAAGGTAAGGAGTGTGTTACAACTAATATGGTGGCTTGGTTATTTATTTAGCGATTGATGCTGTTAATATTTTGCATTTAGCATTGTCAATTAATGTGAGTAAGGCTCAGTCTTATTTCAATTTAAATACTTAATATAGGTTTATATTATCTAAATATAGATCTACAGACATGCTGATTTATCTCAAAGGAGCTTAATTACGAGTAATAACTTCCTCCTCACTATCCATCACACAGATTGAGCAGTGCTGCTCTTCCCTCGAGTCACGCCTGCAGGGCGTCGGAGAAGTCCAGTCACACGTCCGTGATGTCTTCTCACGCCTGGCGGACTTAGACGATGAGCTGGACAGCCTGAGCCCTGTGGGGCGGGACGTGGACTCCCTGGCCTCACAGGCAGATGCAATAAGGGGATTCCTGGGGCGTCTGGCCTCCCTGCGGACTGAGCTTGAAGGCCATGGTAGTGCCTGCACAGCCATGCTGAGGCGAGAGGGTAGCTCCCCTGATCTCCTTGCCCTCAGGAGAGAGACGGAGGCTTTGAGTCGCCAGGCAGCCAAGCTGGCTGAAAGAGGCCAGGGTCGCCTTGCACTCATAGAAGAAGCTGAGGAGCGAGTGAAGGAGTTCTACGCCCGCCTCACAGAGCTACAAGGGCTACTCGCCCGGGCAGAGGAAGGGCTGAATGCTCAAGGTGTTGTGGGAACTGAAGTGGACATCATCAAACAACAGCTCCAGGAATTTAAGGTAGGGGTTTTGTCAAACTGAAGCAGCTTTGTTTTTGCCATGACAGACACTGTGGCTTTGAATGTGTTTTTTATTTATTTATTTATTTATTTTGAGCACTAGAAGAAGACATTGCCAGTGACTCATGCGGAGGCATGGGCTGGAGACCTTTTTTCAAAATAGTTTCTCTTTGCAAAATGTTTTTTTTTTTTCCTCAGCTATCATAGTAAATGGCAATGATTTTTATCCAGATAGTTTAGCTGAATATAAATTGCACTGTAGAGTGTACAGTTCAGTTGTATAGAGCAGTAATAATTTCCCTGCTCAGAATTGCTACACCCGGTAATTAGCTGAAGAATTCATTCAGGTGTTCTCGAGCCTAGGCTCAAAATACCTCCTACTGCAGAGAACCAGCAGACATTTTCATGAACCTACCCACGTTCTCACCAGTTTCATAATGAGATGTGGGAGTTTTTTAATGTAATAGCAGCCATGAGAGATTTTACAAGTTTTACCTTTCATTTGGAACATACAGATGGGTGTCAATTTAAAGTTGCCTCTGTCATGCTGTTACGAATTTTATTTATTTATTTATTTTTTTTTTACTGGCATGGTTTGGGCCCATTGTCCACTTAGAGAAATGAGTCGCTGCAAACCAGAGCAAAGTTTTTCAGACTGATGGCAGTGTTGGTTGAAAACTGCCTTTTTTTTTTTCCTTCAATGGAAAAGCAAAATGGTTTCAGAATCGAGCACCTTGTCACTGGAAGAACTTGGAGTGAGCTCAGCCAGGCAAATCTGCGAGGGCCGTCAAGCGTTTGTGGAATGAATCACTGCTCTCCTCTTTATTAAATCACCTCCAACTCTCAGCCCCCATCTGGGCCCTCGTCCCAGCATGCTTCTCTGCAGGAGGAGGGAATCAGCATGACACAGTCACTCCTGCTTTACTGAGAGGGCTGCTTGCGTTCGTCCTGTTACCCCCTCGGCTGATTGATGATGACCCCTTCACTTTCTCCCTGGCTTGCACTTGTATTTATAGTGCCTCTGATGTTGTATCATTCCCTCTCCGGATCTTACTCATGCCCCTCCAGAGCATCAAATGTGGTGGGAGTGTGGGAGTAAGAGAGGCACAGTGGAGGTTTGAGGTGCATTCTTAGAGCAGGAGAGAGTGAATCAGCGACTTCTTTTAAATCAGCACACCTTGCTGAGTCATTTCTACTGAGAGAGCTGTGCAGTAATATGGCATGGAAATCTAGTATGGCTGGTTAATATGGTGTAACATTTTTAAAGTCATTTGTTACGAAATATTCTTCTGGAGCTGCTTCTGTTCCCCACAGCTAGATGCCGAATATGAGAGCTCATTAGACCTGTCACGGTGGTGATGGACACAGAGCTAAATCTGAGAGCAGAACTAATCACTGGAACAATGTCTCTTCCCACTGTCTCTGCATCAGACTAGTGCAGTCTCGCCCAGTTGGCTTTGCATTAGATACACTGGCAGCTTGTCATGCATATCTGAAAATTCACCTGTTACTAATTAGAACTTGCGCAGAGCGGTTGTGCAGAGAGCTTAACGCTTCATCCAAGCTGTACTTCAGCTGTGGAATGTTCTACTCTTTTATTGCACTTTTACTGCTTCTGCTTTTTTTTGTACTTTGATTTCTTACTTGTGTCTCTTCTTTGGTCTTTGTCTCGCCTTTCTGGTGTTCCTTTGTTTGAAATTCCTGCCGTCTAAGACTTCTTTCAGATTTACTGTTCCTGTTAATAACAATGTCAGCTACTGTACACACTTCTGCTCCTCTGCCCCCACCTACTCTCTCTTCCCAGCAGGCTGGAGGACCGAGTTGCTGAAGGCAAACAGACAGGGCAATAAGAGAAAAGGAGAAATATATATATTATAAAACGCTTGTAAACGCTGATCTCATGATACAAGAAGATATTTCCATTATACATGGTGTGCATCATGATATTTAGTTTAACTGCGGTTTAATAGCAGAACAATAGCACTGTATTTAGAAAAGTGTACCATATTTACCAAAGGTTAAAACTTACTTACTGTAAGTTATTTTGTACAATATTTACTACAATACAAGAACACAAGGAACAGCAATAAGGTAATACACACTATCGTTTGAAATATACAGATACAAGGATCCCATATTAATAATCACATATACTGCTGATATAACTATTTTATCATAACTATTAAACTAAACTATTGATATTATAATAGGGGTGTGGCTACTTGCCTGGTCCAGCTGATTGATGTAAATAACCCTTGATGTGTTATATTTTTGACAAAATCCTTTGAGTATTAAGAAGTATAGAGTAACTATGATGTCATTATGTGGCCATTCATCCCGCACCAAAGAACAGATATTCTGCAGAAGCATAATTATATGCAATACTTACGTAGCTGGTGCCTCCTTTTACTGTGCTCATTGCCACCCCATGTCTACAAATCTGGACACACCTCTGTAAATAGTGCTAATTAAGGAGGCCTGGCTGCTACTGTAAGTTAAGAAAGATGGTCTGTGTGCATGGGGTATTTTTAGAAAACTTTTAGAATGGGGTCTTGCAAACGAGGAGAGAAGGATGAGGAGAAACTTCTTTGAGGTCTTCTTTCGTCCTCCTTGGCTGTCTGTTCTATTTTTTTCCATTCTGTCTGGGCCCCTTTCTTGTACTCACCCGGTCTTATACGCCCCCACCCCCATTTCACTTACAATGACACGCACGAAGGTAATTCAGAGGGCCAGAAAGCCTGTCTGCCATGAAAAAAAAAAAGGACTGATCTCCCATTCTCCCCCTCCTCTCACGCAAGCCAGACTCCATTTTGGAGACACCCAATCCAAAGTAGTGATGTCATTGCTGAGATTAGAGAGCGGGGGAGGCAGGATAAACCCAAATAAGCCAGGCGTGTGTGTGTGTGTGTGTGTGTGTGTGTGTGTGTGTGTGTGTGGGTGTGGGCCTGTGTGTCTGTTTTTTGTATTTGAGGAGAACTGTTTGTGCAGTTGATGATCGCCTGTGATGAGCCTTGGCTGGTAGCTCAGCACACATGAGGAGAAGGTGTCCAGTTTTTTTAATATAGAGCACCCCAATGCATTCTGGGAGTGATTGAATAATGGGTTGGGTCCTAACACGATGAATCATCTCATCAGTATTTTCTACTCTGGAGGTCTTTTTTTTCCTGGCTAAACATATATATATATATAACACACTGAGTGCTTTAGATGCCACGTCAGTGTGTCCCCTTTCAAACCATAGCCTAATGCACATGCAGTAGGTGTGTGTGTGTGCATGTACTGGGACTATGGCTTAACGTCCATGTGGGACGATACTTCTAATTCCGGGCTGTTTTGGAGCGTTTGGAATTTCAGCTGTCTCCCCATCCTCGACCCCTCACAAGCATAATCTCACACACACATACAGGGTGTGGTGGTCTCCTTAAAATTCCCGTGCCCTGTGTGCACTTGTGTGTATATCTGCATCCCACCACTGTGGAGCAGCTGAGCTTGGAGAAGTAGGGTGGGCTGTGAGACATAGACACAGAGAAAAGGCGCTTCCCAACTGGGCATTCCTGTACAGGGCTGGTTAGAACTGGTGAATAGCTTCTAAATCAAGCCGAGCGCAGCATGCTGTCTTCACTCTTGCTTGCTATAACTTACTCTCACTCCCTTTACACACACTAATCCTATTTTTGTCTGTCGCTTTGCTTACTCTGTGTTCCCCAAGCATAACAAGGTCAGTGGATGTGTCAAGGCCTTTGTGTCCCCAGCCCAAACCCCCAGGGCTTTCCTTTAACTCAGATTCTCATGCACTTGTTATTTGTAATAATTGTGTACATGATTTTGCAAAAAACGCTGCCGTTGTGTTGGGGCTTGTAAAGGAGTTTTACTGTATGGATGCTTTTAGATAATTGTCTTTTCATTTGTATTGTGGTCTAAAGCTGGTTTTACACAATGTCACAGACAAGAAAATGCACATCATAGAAGAATTATTGGATCAGGAGTTGAGATTGGTGTTCTTAGAATAATTAGCATAATGTGATGTGCTCACCAGTGGCTGATAGTGCCATTGCAACCAAAGAAAGCTGGCAACAAAGTTCTCGCTGTGTCGGATAATTTTGTCTGCCCACTACTAAGACAGTCATCTAAAAGCGTCCAGTAGGTGATTGGCATAGGATAATTATGCAGAGCTCATGGAACAGCTACAAATATGCTAGTGGCAATGGTAAAACATTATACAAGACATGCTAATGGACAGAAAAATTATTAAAGGCACCAAGCTAGCTTCTGTTTGCCCTTGTTTTCTGCCCAAGCCCAGGTCATGCTGATTGACGATATAAGCAGAACTGTTTTAGCGATAACAGAAGGTCTGTCATTAGAGGATCTTCCATATATAATCTGACATGGAGAGCACACATTATCTCTTATAGAATTTGGCCAACATTTTATTTTATTGTGAAGTAATAATCTTAAAAGACCGCTGAAATTACACAGTCTAAATCCATCATAAAACCACAAGGTAAATGCTACTTGTGTATAAAGATATTCCACTTTTGCAATGTCTAGTGAAATCCCTTTTCTTTGCTGTCTACCTGATGGTTATGAGGATATGCCGATTATAACTTTAGCTTCTTCCAGCTGTATGGTTAGGAAGCCAAATTTCTGGGTTGACTGCCTCCTAATGATGTATAATGGCACGCTGATGCAGTCTTCATTCTTTCTCACAAAGGTCCTTCCTAGCATTAAACACCATTAAAAATTAATATAGTTTTGTTGTGCCCGTTTTCACATTTTTTTTTCTTTTTTGTTTGTCCTCAGGGTTTGATTAGATTAGCTTAACGTAATTAGCACAAGCTGATGAATTAATTTAGCTAATTTGACTCTCTACCCAAGCAATATCCAGCTTGTGTGTGTGTGTGTGTGTTGCCTCTACCATTGCCTGTTATTGTTTCAGCTGTTGTGAATTACTGTGGCATTCCATAGCATAGCCCACTTTTCCCTCTCAGCCACACTCTATTAGCTCACCAACTGAAATAAATAAAGCACTTTGCACAAACAGCGGAGCCTTCTTGATGTGTGAAATTAATAGGCAGCTTAATAATTGTTGTAATGACGATGATTTTCAGGGTGGTTAACAGGAGTTATGTCTGTTGTGCCATTTCTCCTTCTCTTTGACCTACATCATGAACACAGTGTTAAATGTCAATCAACCAGTTACAAGAAATGATGCAGTTCTGTATAAAACATTTCCAGACAATTACACAGTGGTAGGAAATTATACCAGACATCCCAGTTTCTAGTTTAATGGGAAGAGTCGATTGTGCTTTTATTTGGCTTCTCTGGTTTGCTTTTGTGTCCATTAAAGAGGAGAACAATGCACACATTGAGAGGCTCAGGTAAAGCCTGCGGGTTAATTATAAAACTACTGCTGAGATCGAGAAAAAAGGGGGAGTGTCAGCGCCTAGAGCGCTTAGATGCCTCAAAGAGAAAAAGGAGGGAGGAAAGGAGGAGTGGGGAGCTTTTGAGAGATAAAGGCATGTAGAAGATACAGTAATTTTGATCATCTCAGTTGTTGAGTAAATTGAGTCTATGCTCAGTGATGGGAGGAGCAAGAACACGCAGGAGATGGAGAGAACAGGATCAACAGGTGCTGTCCTAAAGCAAACAAACTGCACTGCAAAGTCAATAGCATTCTCTGCCCCCTTGTGTTTATAGTAGATTAATGCCTGTTCATTTTCTGTAGTGTAGTTCTATTGGAGACAAAAGCTGTAACACACTATTCCAGTCAGTCTGTTTGAGGGGATTTCGGGCTTGAGCCCTCCCTCTTCCTGTCTGAGTCAGGACTGTGACTTTTTAACTAGAAGCCAAATGAGCAGTCACTGACTGACTAAGAGAAAAGGGGGAGGGGATGGACACAGGGTCAGGCACTGAATTTTATGTTAACTAAACAAAGTGAGTTAAAAGGATTGCATTTATACTATATACAGATTAAGGCTGGTTTGCACTACAGCATGCAACTGATGGTCTCCTTTAGTAGGATTTTAGAGCTGATCTGTTGCCAAACTATGATTAATGGCATAATTTTTAACATCACTGTTTTTTTTTTTTCTGATTTTCCATGATGGTAGGGATGTATGTTTATTAATATATAATTTAATCCACTGGGGCATCATGGCGGTGTGTCTTGTCTTGTGCTTGAGCTGAAGGAGAAAGAAATAGAGCAAGCATGAGGGCGAGAGACAGACAAACCCCTTTTGTTTCCACTGGGAGGTTTGTCTTGGAAGCAAGCATGACAGCTGCAACTAGACTGACAGAAAGAAAAAGGGAGAGAGGAAGAAAGACAACAAGGGAAGGTTGAAAAAGAATTGAAAAAGAAAGTATTTAGCTTGTTGGACACGCAGGCCATGGGCAGTGTGGGTGATTCACAGAGGAACTGTGGTGTGTGTGTGTGTGTGTGCGCGCGTGTGTCTTCCACACATGTGCGTATGTCTGGGACTCAGCAATGGAGAGTGAGTGGGAGGGTAAGCAAGCATGCGTTAGTGCAGTGACTGCGCTCTGCCAGAGCTCTTTATACGTATTCCAGCACCGACCGAATAAGGAAAGGCAGTGAAGAAAGAAGAGCAAATAGAGAAATAAAACAGGGACGGGAACAGCCTGAGACACAAGACAAAATCCAGCACAAAAAGAATGGCATTCGTGCATAAACTTTTCATTTGCTGCTGCTGTCTCTCAGTTTCAATTCATTTTCATTGTAAAGCGGTGGCCTCAGTAAACCCACCCCCTTTCCAAAACCATACTCTGTTCAGGGCTGGATAGAGTTTCAGAAGAGCAGAAGACGAGAATGCACAAGTGGGGGCTTTGAATATTGCAGACTTTGAATATTGTGTGTCCTCCCTTGTTGTTTTGTTCAATTACAGAGTAGCTATTTGAAAAAAGAGGGAGGAGCAGAAAGAAGAGAATGAGTAGGGGATTTTTGTTTCCGCATACACACATGCCAGTTTGTTTTGGAGAGAAAAGGGTAGCCGTTATTGATAAGCCTCTTCACTTCCTGCATACCAACACACTTCCACCATCATCCATGTCCTATTTTTTTTTCTCATCTCATCTTCTCTCTCCCTGTGTACCTCTTTTTCTCTGTTGTTCTTTGTTTCCCTAGAGATTTTATAGCTGTGGGTTGGTGCCTTTGATTCTTTCTTTTGTATTGCAAGTGCTTTCTTACTGGCAGTATTAGGTCTAGATTACAAAGTATTTAGTCATATGTGAAACGGTAATATGTAATACAGAAGTTATATAGTCGTTAGTGTGAGCTGATTTGATCCTGTAAGCCAGTTATTCTGTTGAAACAAATCAAATCCCCTGCTTAGTCACTCCCCCTGGCGTGGTGGCCCCTCCTACCAAAAGCTTTATCTCAGCCTCCGTTTCTCAGCTTGGTCTTGTGTGTTTTTTTGGAAGAGGAAACCGGCATGATTGGAGCACTTCCTGTGTTTTAATACCAGAGCAGGAAACAGAACAAACGGAGCTGGATTCAAACAAAAACAGAGCGAGAAAAAGGGTGGTGAGAGTGAGAGAGTGGGAGTGGGAGGGAGAGAGGGAGTGAGTGAGTGAGTGAGAGAGAGAGAGAGAGAGAGAGAGAGAGAGAGAGAGAGAAAAGTGGGAGATTTTTTTAGCAGCTGCAAACCATTTCAGCAGCGCAGTGGCCTGAGAACACAGTGTGAGAGAGTCTGCACTAGGAAAAAAAGAAGAAAAGAAGAACTCTGTGACTGCGTTCATCTTCTTGTGTTCTCATGTAGATCTGAGAAAGAAGAAAATAGGAAGAGAGGGAGTGTGTCTGGGGATTGTCTGAAAAGCAGAGTGCCCCGAGTGGAAGGGTGCATTTGGTGCGAGGTACTGTCTGCGTCTCTGCCCTCTGGATACAGTCCCATAACTCTCTGCTCCCTGCTGTCTGGATCAGGCTGAAACCTTCACCCTCTCCCTACCTTCTAACTTCTAACTCAACCTCTCTGGACATGGCTGTCATTTGGATTCACATTTTTTCACTGCACTCTGGATAAGAGGAATAAAGAAGGCAATCAGAGAAAAGGATTAATACCCTGTTTTGTGTTCTTGTTTTTGGAATGACAAAATAGACTTAGAAAATATGTGGATTTGATTTCATTCTTTTAAAATATCAAGACAGAAAGGAAAAAATAACTATGGAAACAGGATATTTTGAACTCTGATTTGGGCTGGTCTTCCAGATATGCTCTATTGGATTTGAAAGAGGACTAGGGAAATTTACAAACAGCGACCGACTGTCTGACAAGTGAGTCTCCTGCAGTATTATGATGCGTATTTTCATGGCAGTCTTCTGACTGGACACACACATAAAAAACATTTTTAAGACAAAATGTTCTCAGTGCCAATCTGAATTCTAGACTGTTTTTAAGGGAGTAGAATGTGCTTGAACGAACATTATGATGAGAGACAAAATCACTTGATGGACACTTTGCATTTCCTCTTTTTATGCAACAGAGCATGGAGTTCTCACCTTAAAAGGAGCCTTTCATTACCTCTCTTTGAAACAGCTCTAAGACATCTCTGATTTTCCTGTTGTGGTAGAGACAGAGAGACTCAAAAGGAAGTAGCTGCAAGGAAGTTGGGGAAAGTATTGTGAAGGACATGTATGGATAGAGGAGGACTCTTTTGAAATCAGAAAGGGAACAAAGGGGATGCAACCTACATGGAATGTTATTACTCTATTCTGGACTTTGGACCTCTGAAACAGTTAATAACTGTTCTACTTCTGCTTGCTTGCATGCCTTTTAAACAAAAAGACTAATTAATATGTTGCTGAAGATGTTTGTCGGTTGGACTGAGACATTTTCCCTGATGTGCACCATTCAGGAAAAATTAGGAATAACATTGTATATTAGAACCATGGACTCTAATCCTTCTATACTTATGATTATTTGCCCTGGATTATAAGTATTTTAACAATTTGTGGATCAATGTTTATTAGAAATAATTGGACAGCCAAGACTTGAGGGCTTCAGCTACTAGTAACTTCAACAGCAAACTGACTTTGGAGGATTTACTTGTGGAATAGTTTGTGCCCCGTCCCGGCCCCTTGAGGGCACGTTTTTATGGGATGGGGAAGCCTCTGAGCCGGCCAGACTGTTTGCGGCAAAATCCCAGGTGTCTTAAGAAGGGTGATGATGAGGAAGCATATATTGAGGACTGCTATGTGCCGCAGCGCTCCATCTATGACACCATGCGGATTAATGAGCAGATTGACCAGGGCTCTAAGATTAGCCAGCCATCTCGTAGCACTTTGGGCTCTGGAGGAGGGGAAGGAAGCACACTTTCTAGCAATGGGACATTAGGAGCTGACATTGGTGGAGTGTTTGTGGCACGAGGGGGGTCTGCTGATGCAGGGATAAAAAAGTTAGATGAAAGAGTGATTTTTGATGCTCTTAAGCTAACTGGTGACCCTCAAAGCATGCCATCAGCAGGGGGTGTTGGCTCTAGCATTATTATTCCTGCATCAAACTCAGCTGCTGTTGGGGCAGCTGTAGTGACCAAGAGGCGGCATCATGTCGGTGACAAAAAAGATAATCCAAATCGGCGCTCCTGGAAAGCGTTCATGCCTCCAACTTACCCTGAGTTTGCTGAGCGGTTAGAGCTTTCACCTGTCGAGAGTGGAGAGAAACGTTTATCTGGGGCAGGGATCCCAGTTTCACCTCTCCATCCATTACCGTCCTTATTAACTGCCCCAGCCTCCTCCATATCCACCCCACCTCTTGCTCCTTACAGTCCATCTCCTGTGTTCTCAGGTAGCCCTCACACCCCTCTGGTCTCCAGCTCTCCAGTCCTCACTCCATCCATCAGCCCAGTGTCTTCCCATCCACTAAATCCAACCAAGCATAAAGAGTCCCCCAAGTTGCAGCCTCATCACGCAAAACAAATTAAGCCCATGCCTTCTCCTTCTAAAGAAAGACCAGGTTTACAGACTGCCCCTATATTCCAAACAATGCAGGATACTGCTAGCTCTCCACAACCCAGCCCTGGTATCCATAGGCAGGTTGAGAGAAGTGGTGAGAAGAGTAAGCCAACAGCAACTCCCTTACTTTGTGTTAGAAGTGTGTCAGAAGAACAACCACAACACTGGAATATTTCAGAAACTAAAACACCTGACTCAGAGAGAGACTCACCATTCCTGGAGTATGATCAGGATACTGCCCCACTGATACCTCCAAAACCTGTATTTTGTCCTCCCACTAAAGCTCGTACCTGGCCTCGTGCTACCAGAGGTGCGACAAGGTCATTTGGGCATGGGGTAGCACTTCACAACTTGGCAATTCTTCCACCCTTACCTCCTCTGCTAGGAGAGGACAGTGATCTGGATGAAGAGTCATTGTACCTGTTGGATCCCCCCTCACCTTTCCTGCAAGAGGGGGAGGGACTGAGTTATGGGGGCCTACCACTCTCCCCATGTCTCAGCCAAGAAGGGGGTGCAGAAGGCCTTTTGGGATGGTCCCCGCTTACTGGGGAGCTTCGAGAGCGGACTGCTTCAGAACTTCGTTTTGAGGAAGATGAGCGTAGAATCTTGAAAGAGCTGGAGGAGGAGGCGAAAGAACAGTTGCAGGAGAGAGAAGAAAATGAACAGCTAGAGATGGAGGAGAAGAACTGGCAGGTGGTGTTAAAGCTGGATAGCCATGAAACAAGCAATATTTCCTGGACAGTAGAGGGGGAGGAATCTGAGCTGCAGGACTGGGAGACACAACAGCTTAGTACCTCAGATTACAGGCCTCTTCTTACCCCTCCAGTAGGTTTTGGAGGCTCAGAGGTTGCCAATGTTTCTCCTTACCCAAGTTCGGAGGATGGATCAGTTGACCTCTTTCTGGAATTGGAGAGACAGTGTATTGAGGAGGAGGAAAGAAAGGAGGCATCTAGTCTTGAATCAGCTTTACGGTCTACCCCTACTGAGCAGCTGGTTGCATGTCATACCCTATCCAGAGTGGAAGAAGAAGAAGAAGAAGAAGAGGAGAGAGAGGATAAGGTTGAGTATAACAGGGATAAAGCTGGCCTCAAAAAGAACAGTGATCATATAAACCAGTTAGAGAGATATCAGACTGAGCCATCTGGTTCGGGAACAGACCAGAATCTTTCCAGTAAGGATACTGATGATACTCAAAGTTGGAGTGCTAGTGAAAGCTATTGTGATAGTGATGCTAACCCCAGCTTTCCACAGGATCACACCACACCCGTGCTTGATATATGCACTTTGGATGAGCCTTTGTTGGAATCTGAATCCAGTGGAATTCAGACATCCCACCTGGACAGAACTTCTCTGTCAGATACAACACAAGCAGAAAGACGAGAAACTGATTCAGACCTGGGCAGTGGAGTGTTGTCTGAACAAGAGCAGTTAGATGATGAGGTGCATGTAGTCCATACCTCAATGAGTCATAAAGACCTATATCCAAGTCTTGATAAACTATATGAAGAAAACAATGACTATGAGTTAGTTATGTGTAAGTCTAATTTAAAAGAGGACATAATACACCTGTCTCTTGGAACTTCTGATTTAAACAGTAATTTAGGAAAGGACACTGGGGACAGCAACTGTAATGTGGAATATCGTGTGGAATTGGATCCCACTGATTCAGTTAACTTGAATTCTGACGAAGAAAAGGCGTTGTTAGTTATGAAGACATACAATGAACTTTCAGCTATAGCTGAGAAGGTTATTGCTAGTGAGGACACACCTGTACCTGAGCGCAAGCTAACACATGAGGGCCAGAGGACTACAAGTCCCCCAGAATCTGATACTTCAGCGCTTCTAGTGAGTGTACCCTCAAACAACGAACAATCTCCTCCCCACTCCCCAATCTCCAAATCAACTATATACCAGGAGTCAAATGTGGGAACTCATGACAACAAAGATACAGATTCATCTGTTCCCACTGACAGCTTTGTTTACCTGGCAGTGGCAGTGCCATCACAATACTCTCAGGACTGTCCTCCATCCCCACTTATGGAATCTACTCCTCCTAGTCCCCTTCCTAAACCTTGCCCTGATCCAGAAGAGGGGTCCTTTCTATCCTCTGATAGTTTTGTGTACCTGGCAGCTCCTGAACGTCTCCCTCTAGTGTCTGATGGGGGTTCTGCTGGGGAGGACTGTCGAGACTTGGACTCAGAATCTGAGACTAGCCAGTCAGGTGTGGATTTTGTTCTAGGGTTGATGAATGAAGATAGTGACTGGGACTCAGATGGGTCAAGACCAGTTTCAGTGGCTCCATGTCAAGATCAGTGGGAGCAACTTGAACCAGGTCTCTTATATAGACTTTTTAGTGAAAACCAGTATGAACAAGAAATTTCTGAACCATGTGATGAAAAGGACGTCACTTGTCAATTGATGCATCCAGATGAGGAAACGACAGTATCAGCATTCTTTATCACTGAGGTAATGGCCATTGTAATATACATCTTATTGGGAAATGGGTCCATTTTTACTTGTTCCATTTTAGTTAGATATGATATAGGTCCAATAACAAAGCGCATACAGTACTATTTACTATTACTATACTATCAAGAAGAAACTTACTTGTACTTTTATACCTTCGATTTATTAGTACTACTTCTACCATGGTACTATTTCAGTTTCATGTATCATTACTGCCAAAAAAAGAAACTTGTTTTTTGGCAGTAATGGTATATGAAACTGATGTACTTGTGCATCCTCGACTACATGATGGATCTGTATTTGCCTAATGTGCTTTATTCAAACAGTTGCACATTTTAATTTGACTTCAGTTAGCAACCACATTTTTTGGTCGGAGTAGAAGCATGTTTACAATTGTGAATTAAAAATGAGCATGATGTAGAGTAATTTCATGTACAGAAAAATCTGCGCACTTTAGAAGCTTGGTTACAAATGAACACTCATTTGTACAGATACTTGTTTCTGATTGTTTTTGCATGGTGCACATGAAGGACATTGTATATTCCAAATGTCTTAGTGATGGAGAACTAGAGAACAGGTTTGTATATGAGAGACCAAGACGGATGCTATTTTGAGTTTAAAATAATCTATATGTCGGTGTTTGACAGTCTCTTAGGTTGCTGTGACTGGCCTGGTGTCTGCTCTGTGTTATGCTTGCTGTGGCATGTGTCATGAGTCTGGCAGGATGTAAACCTGATGTGCTCCTGTTATTACATTACTTGTTCTAAGTAATGGCCAAGCCTGGCTGTCCATCCACATTTCATTTAGCCATAGCTCAGCATGGGCAAGTCTGCTTTTCTGCAGAGTCACTGCCTCTTTTGTCCCCCAAATGTAATCACCTATCAGTGATGGGCAGAGAGCATTATAATTTCTGAGTGGCCAGCATGAATCAGCAAGCAAATTGACTTTTAAACTTTTAATATATGTTACGGGTTGTTGGGAGAGGAACAAAAAGGCGGAGAGAACATATCTCTTACGCAGTGTCTGTCTCTGAAGCTAAACTATAAATCGCCATTCCCCGTTTTTCTGCTGTAAACCTACAACCCCCAAACCCCACCCCACCCCTTTCTTGTCAAACACCCTCCCCATTGCTGCAGTATCAAGGCCTTGTTTTTGAGATAGGGAAGTGAGAAATGAACAGAGGTTTTTTTTTTTTTTTTTTTTTGGTGGGGGCTGTTGCCAGTAACACACAAACACTGTAAAAAGTTGTTGAGAATATAAATAGATGATAAGAATGTGCCAAGATTATCAGCCCTGGGCTCTGTGATTCAACTTCCCCCTGCAACACCAGAGGGGTAGGCACCTAATTCAGAGGAAATGCATGTAATGTGCTAAGGCAAACTCTGAGGTTGAAACAATCACCACTGAAACTGCATAGTTAAGTTGTGGATGTTTTGAGATAGGATGGGGTGTGATCACAGACATTCATGGAACAAAATGGCTCCATAGCTGAACACCTGGCAATGCTCATGATAAGAGTGGGCGATAAAGCTGTTAGCCAGGGAGGGGAAAGAGGAAAGCTGATCTCATCTCAAAACCTAAGCTACTGTACAAAGGTGGATTGCAGGTAAACATGTGGCAGTAGAGACAAACAAGCAACCTGTATAGAAAGGGATGAGCAGGTAATCAGAAAGAGAGCCTGTGTTATGGGAAATGGTAATACAGGAATATTTGACTGTTTTGAAAATGATGGCACAGAAAGATGGCTTGTGGGAAGCACCTGTGTCAGGAGACCGCAGGGGACAAAGAGAGGGCAGGGCTTCAAGCCTGACAACCACATGCACACACTCATAAACACATAATCACACAGTTCAGCACAAGTTCAACAATAGCAAAGCTCTTAGCCAGATATGAACTCATGCATTGGGATTCTAAACCTTAGCTGGCTCTGGCTCAGTACTATTTAACAGAAACAACCATCTAAAACAGGTTATCAAAAACTTTTGCAGCCAGGGACCCCTCTAACTGTAAAACAAATTCCATGGACCCCCTCAGTACAGATGTAATTACTGTATATGTTCGAACTATTTGAATATTTGACTCATTGCTCCAATGAGTAAAGTGATAATTTGCCTATTTACTGGAGCCATAGAACTTTTTATTCCTGCACTTTCAAATGACAGAACATCTTATGAGTTGACATTATTTATAAGTCTGCTTGTTTTTGAGTTGCTGAGATAAATATTTGTATTTTTAGGTCAGAACTGAAATTGAACTTAGTCTGTGGCCTAAAAAAAGCAATGAAAAGTTAAAAATGAAGGTAATGAACAGAGTTAAGAAGGCTATAGAAGAGTATAGGGAGAAATGAGAGGGGAAAGATGATCAGAGAAATGGGGGAGACAGTCTCTCACTTATTCAAGAAAAACAAGTATGCTCAGGTATGTTCTCTCATACGCGAATGTGTTGTCATCCCATGTCATCTTGAAATATTATATTGTCATTATTGGTTTCATTATTGCTTAAGCATTTTCATTAGATCCATGTGTTGGGTGTGTGTGTGTGTGGGGGGGTGTTCATTCTTCATTTTTTTTTTATTGAGTCAGTGTAATTAATTGTCAGAGACGGCTGTAGTGATAGAGTGTTTGAGTGATAAAGTCACTAAATGGAAGGTGGCCATTTTAACTCTGGCTTCACTTTGCATTTTTTTGTACTTATCTCTCATTGTTTTTCTCATTCTCTCTTTCTCTAACCTTCTCTTTGAGACCCAGGCACAACTGTAAATAATACTATTTCCATGATCAACTATGAAATCTGATGAAAAATGAAACAATCTTGAATATTTTGGGAGAGAATGATGTAACCTACGTAACTTAACACTGTTTTGCTCTTATGCAGCTGACCTTTTGTCAGTACTATAACTCAGGCTTGTGGTTTGGACTAAAAGAGAAACAAAAAAAATAAAGACTAGAATGGATAGAGATGTGGGTTGGCATTGGGCAGGAAAGCAGCCAGGAATGAAAGAGTGAGATGTGGAGACATTGTGAGAAACCAAAGAAAATCAAAATTGTTTGTAAAAGAAGAAACATGGATAATGAGAGAAGATGAACACAGTGTGCGAGATTGACTGACCAGCTTACTGGCACGTTCAGAGATTCGAAAAGGAATGAGAGGCATGTCAGATATTTTCCAGAGCTCTGCTGCACTACAGTCAAGGGCCTGAAGTGTCTTCCGCCCTGAGCTGGCCTGAGATAGATTGATGGAGATCAGAAAATCATGGTTTAACAGAAGTGAAGAATAGATGATTCCATGTTAGCTGGACCGTCCACAAGCACCAGCTCTGAGTGGACAAACATAAGAGACAAAATAAGTAAGAGCTAATGCTAATAAAAGCATTAACAGAAAAAAGACCAATCTCTCTCTTGCACACAGACAGCAAGCATGCATAAACTTAAGCACACACACACTTTGTTGGGGAGAGAGGGTGTGGTGGCTCATGGCTGTAGCTCATTGTTATTGAGAACGACAGATATCCTGTTTGAGGCACACACTCGGCCTTCTCTGCAAAACAGCTGTGTCTGAATGGATTCACATGCTGCAATGGAAACAGGACTTTCCAAATATGGGACAGATGCTGACTTGTTATTTCTTAATTTCTATCAAGAATTCTTCTTTTCTCCTCTTAGGTAGTATGATTAACACATTATCAAACATGATCAAATTCATAGGACATCAAAGCGCTTCCTGAAACACAAGGTCACCAGTAGCTGCTTCATTTTCCTACTTATGCATGAAAGGATGTGTAAGGGATCCTGTACTCTCTAAGCTTGGGGGTTTAAATTTACTCCACTTTCTTATTCTGGCTTTCCGTTTATCCCCAGAGCTCCCAGTTTTGGTGCTGATGGTCTTTTTTTTTTTTTTTAAAGCTGTCCTTGTGTGCAAGCCACTAATATGCCGTCTCTGATTAAGTATTGTGGTTTAGTGTCCTTGGAGATTTAAGGAGTACTATTGTATTGAGTTGAAGCCCTGTATTTGTTTTTTGAGTGGAGACAAAGTAAATGCTCTTTAATTTTTAAGCACTTTACCACCTTCATCATGTTGCTGCTGGAAAGTGTGCATAATGTGCATTATGTACTTGTCCTCCATTTTCTCTGTCTGGTGTGTATGTGTGCAGGCTGTGGAGCGAGAGCAGGTAGACAGCATCCAGCCCAAACTGCACTACGTGAATGCTGTGGGACAGGGGCTAATCCAGAGTGCAGCTAAACACACGGACACACAGGCTCTGGAGCATGACCTGGAAACCACCAACCTGCACTGGAACTCCCTCAACAAAAGGGTATGACGAACACTCTTAAACTATGTCACAGGCCTACTAGAGCTTTTTTTGTTTGTTTGTTTGTTTTGTTTATTTGTTTGCATCAGCATGGACATGCTTTGCTTAAATTATATGAATGAGCCTCATTAAGGTGTCTAATGGCTTAACAGTCAACACTTGTATTCATGCCTTAAATAGTACTGGACAAAGTAAAGTTTAAACAGGTTCAAATAGTTCAAACAGTTTGCTCAGGGCTTAGTGAGGTACAGCTCTCACATATCTAAAACAATATGTTTACAACAGCAGAATATATCATTCATAAACCAAAGAAATTTAGATGCAAAGACACGGAGGGGGGAATGTCAGCTAGGTTTTCAGAAATTCAGACAAGCACCAGTAGAACTGAAACAGCCTCAAGGGCAAGTGGAATAAAAGCCCACATTAATAACACTTTCAGAAGTATAATTATTAATATCTCAACATTCACTTTTGAAAGTAAAGGAACATCGGTAATACAGATTTAAGTTCCTCTTGGTTGCATCATTACGAAGTAAGGGTTTGCAAACTTGTGCACTTAACTGAGGATGAATATGGGCTTCCTTTTGAGTCTAGTTCCTCTCAAGGTTTTTTCATCTCGTCACCTCAGGGAGTTATTTCTTGCCATTGTCACCTCCGGCTTGTTTATTAGGGGTATATTTAAAATTTATATCTGTTTTTCTGCCAAGCTGCTTTGTGACACTGTTTAAATATAATATTTTATTGTGGCTATATAAATAAAATTGAAGTGAATTGAACTGTATATTGCATTCCTAACTCCGAATGAGTAAGCAACTGTATTATACTGTCAGTGATGCTCCTTGTGCTGTCTGAAGATCAACTCCATGTGATAGGGTGAGATATGTGTGAGTGCAGATTGCAGCATCTTTGATCTCTCTTACTTTTGCTAGCTTTTTTTTTTTCCTGGCTCATGTATTTCACATGTTAATGGACAAAGCAGTTGTGTCATGGTTGGTGGCCACATTTTCAAGTGGCTCAGATCACTGATTGAGAATTGCTGGTTTAAACCATTAGGAGTGTACAATTTGAATTGAATTTTGGACTGTTTCTTTAGGTCGCTGAGAGAATCGCTCAGCTCCAGGAAGCCCTTTTACATTGTGGGAAGTTTCAAGATGCTCTGGAACCTCTGTTAAGCTGGTTAAGTGACACAGAGGAGCTGATAGCCAATCAGAAGCCTCCATCAGCTGAGTACCGTGTGGTTAAAGCACAAATACAAGAACAGAAGGTGAGGTTTCTCCAATGACAGAAGTGAAGGTTATTTATTTTAAAGCTAAGTCACTTAGTGTAATTACCTAATACATTAAAGCAGTACGTTAATAACCATTAGAAAACAAAACTGTTTATTATGTATATTATTATATAAATATTATACAATATTAGCTTCATCAGTTTGTGGTGAAAGACCTGAAGTTTGCGATGCAGTTAATTGGTGCTAAATTTGATTGACACTTTGTAGGGAATTTAGCTTTTTTGCGTTGTGAATGAAACTGAATTTGTGTTGTGGTGCTGGTTTCTGCAGCTGCTGCAGCGGCTGCTGGATGACCGGCGTGGGACGGTAGAGATGATCCGGGGTGAAGGAGAACGCATCGCAGCCACAGCAGAGACACAAGACAGAGAAAAGATCCAGAGACAGCTGCAAAGTTTAAGAGAGCGATGGACAGATCTTATAGAGAAGGCCAATGCCAGGTGAGAGTGCCCATCACCTGAAGAATCAATTAGAAACAAGTCAGATACCTGACTCATGATTGAAATGTGACAATGAGTATATACACTTCAAGCCATTCTCTTTAAATTAAAATAATTATTTCACATACACTGAGCCTTATCTCATCTCGCAGGCAACGTCAGCTGGAGGAGCTGCAGGTTCTCGCTCTGCAGTTCCATGAGTCAGTGGAGCCTTTGGGAGAGTGGCTGAGTGCCACCGAGAGACGCCTGAGCTCCGCTGAGCCCATGGGAACCCAGGCCTCCAAAATTAGCCAGCAAATCAGTCGTCACAAGGTACAGTACGCCAACGCCATGAAGACACTGTTGTCGTCAACCGCAAGAAAAAAGCTCTGCTTTCTTTTCCTAGAATATTATCACCAAAAAAATAGAAAGGAACAGCGTAGAGTATGCAGCACCTTGCATCTTCTAATATCCAAGGTGTAGGAAATTTGCCAAGGAAAATTGGTAAAACTCTTAATCAAGCCCAGCTGTACAACCCACCCTGTCCATTTTATTTATGTCTGTTATCTCTTTTGTTTTTGTGGAATATTCGTTGTTTAGTTTCCATTTGTTTTTATATTTATATCTTATCTGTACCATGTTTTCATTATATTAGATTTAACTCTTGTTTATTAGTATTTTTTAGTCATTAGGATTTCTGTTACTCCGTTACTCATTTTTTCACCATGCATGGTCATTTTTCTTTTGTTTTGTCTTTTTCTTTTTTTCCCCCCATACCATCTCTCCCCATCCCTTTCTTATTCATCTGTGGGCAAAACCCCAGGCCCTCCAAGAGGAGGTGTTGTCTCGGGAAAAAGAGGTGGACCATCTAGAGGCCCTTGGCCAATCTCTCTCCCCTCTCAGCTGTGCAGCAGACCGTGATTGGCTCAGTGAGCGGGTGGGAGCAGTGCGCAGCGGGCACACAGAGCTGCGTAATTGGTGCTCTCGGCGAGCGGCCATGTTGGAGCAGGCCCTGGCCAATGCACAGCTGTTTGGGGAGGAGGAGGTGGAGGTGCTGAACTGGCTGGCTGAGGTGGCCCAGCGCCTGGCTGAAGTCTCAGTGCAGAGCTACCAGCCCGAGCTGCTGGCTGAGCAGCACAAGTACACTCTGGTAGGACATGGGAGGCACTTTATGGATGCAGTAGATTTGGTTCCTCTTACGATTTATGGCAATAGGAAAAAAATCTCTGGTCGTTTTATATGTAACAAATGAAAAAGTAAACTTCAGATTTGTAACCTTTTATTACTTGGTCTCTCGTAGTCTCTGAATGAGGAGATTGTGAGTCGGAAGAAGACAGTGGACCAGGCCATTAAGAATGGACAGGCTTTGCTGAAACAGACCACAGGTACCAAGAGCACTCCTGCACTCTCTTGATTGCTTATTATCATAGTTCTTATTGTTCTGACTCTCTTCTTGCTGTGTGTTAGGTGAAGAAGTGCTGCTTATCCAGGAGAAGCTGGATGGAATAAAGAGCCGATATGCCGAGATGACAGCAGGCAGCAGCAAGGCCCTCCGTAACCTGGAGCAGGCACTGCAGCTCGCCACCCGATTTGCCAGTGCCCACGAGGACCTCAACCAGTGGCTCGACTCTGTGGAGGCAGAGCTTAATAACATGGAGCCAGACACAACGCCAGCCTATCAAGAGAGACAGAAGGTATAATGGTTTTTATCATTTCTCATGACTACATAAAAAAATAAAATCAACTGAAATAGTAAAACAGATTAAAAGAATTTGAATAAAACATAGCTAAGTAAATCCTTTAGTTCAAAACTCTCTTTAATCGAATCCTTGCTGGTACAGTGCACTCTGTGAGATTTAGGCTTTAATGTAATTGTTATGTACACATAGCTGGTTTATTTAATTTTTTATAGGTAAAGCTTACTTCTCCTTTGTGTGTGTGCACTTTGTCTTAGGACCTGAAGTGTGTGTCGGCTGAGAAGCGACTCATTCTGGACACAGTTAATGAGGTGGGCAGTGCTCTGCTGGACCTGGTGCCCTGGCGAGCACGTGAAGGTCTAGACCGTCTAGTGGCCGATGCCAACCAACGCTACCGACAGGCCGACGAGACCATTACGCAAAGAGTGCAGCTTGTGCAAGCAGCCATCCAGAGGTCGCAGCAGGTACTGAATCCTTTTAATGTGGTTAAAATAAGTGGTTAATCTGTTTTAATAATCCATTAAACTGACAAAATTATCATAGTGTAAATCTTTGTATCTGGTTACTTTCATAATAAGAATCTTCTGCATATGAGCATTTGCAGCACAGTGAGCACTGACCAACAGAGTGTCTGCAAAAATTAAATTAAATTAATAAATAAATGAAGTTGTTCTTCTTACACATTTAAACTATTATTACGAGGCTGAATAGTAGGTGGTTTGGACTTTTTTGCCAAGGCTGATGTAATCTAATATTTATAAACGCAGTCAAGGCAACTGAATCCTCTGGTAACCTGCTGAACTTCCTATACTCTAGCAGCACTCTCAGGCTCATTTTTGTGAATTTTATCTCTGAAGTTTAGGGCTTGTCTATAAGAAAGTGACAATATTAAGTTAAACAATTGTAT
>CM074967.1:8902618-8924801 GCA_037577455.1 Pangasius macronema | reverse complement strand
TCATTTTTGTGAATTTTATCTCTGAAGTTTAGGGCTTGTCTATAAGAAAGTGACAATATTAAGTTAAACAATTGTATCGCAGTATGAGGAGGCTGTGGATGCGGAACTGGCGTGGGTGGGGGAGACGGAGAGGAAGTTGGCCTCCCTGGGGCCACTGAGTCTGGAACCTGACGTGACCGTGGCTCAGCTCCAAGTCCAGAGAGCCTTCAACATCGACATCATCCGCCACAAGGACACGGTGGACCAGCTCCTCCACACACGAGAGGATATCCTGGAGAGCTGCAGTGAGCAGCAGAGAGAAGCACTGAAGGTAAGAGAGGAAAAGAGAGAGTGAGAGAGAGGTATGGAGCAGTGTGCAACAATTTTGGACTTTCTTGCTTCTCTCTTTTTTTTTTTTTGTTCTATAATAAATTTAAATTGTTAATGTATAAGTACATTGCGACTCTTATAACAATAGTCACTAGTTTGCAAATGACATTTACGTTAATGGCTCATGAGAAATCAAATAAAGCCGCATCCCTAATGGCCCTGTAGGTAAAAACGGATTCACTGAGTACTCGCTATGAGGCTGTGAGTCAGAACCATGCCGAACGATTCTCAGCACTGGAACAGGCTCAGGTGCTGGTTGCCCGCTTCTGGGAGACATACGAGGAGCTGGACCCATGGCTGGGTGAGACAGAGGCCCTGATAACCCTGCTGCCTCCTCCAGCCATTGACACTGAGGCTCTCCGACAACAGCAGGACCAGATGAGGGTCAGTGTGTGTTTTTCAGTGCAATTAAAAAAGTTTTCATTTCTTCCTATTGTTAATATATGTCAGTAGTTACTTTTACACCCATTCTCATCCAACCCCTGCTCTATTGCAGCTCCTGAGAGAGTCTATAGCTGAGCACAAGCCCCACATTGACAAGCTGCTGAAGATTGGCCCACAGTTGGCTGAGCTAAGTGCCCAGGAGGGGGCGACGCTGAGACAGCGCTACAGCGAGGCGGAACAACGCTACCTGGCCATCAAAGAGGATGTCAAAGGTCGAGCTGCAGCATTGGATGAGGCCTTCTCTCAGTCTGCACAGGTGTGTGTTCTTACTGTTTGCATGTGTGCATTGCAGTCCAGCTACCCTATAACACTGAAAGTGTTCTGTTTAGTTCCCTAGAGGAAATTATGGTAACATTAATTTAAGGTTTAATAATAAACTACTCTTCTCTGCTTCCAATATAAATGACCTGAGCCAGTGCAGCTACTTCTCAGCTCATTATCAGCATGCTGGGAACAGATAAAGCTTGATACTGTGCAGGGCAGTGGGTCCCTAGGACTGGGGTTGAGATTTGATGGTGTAAAAATTAATTTATTCATAGATTAACGAAATGAAAGCTTCCTTAAATTAGGAAAATTTTATTTTAATAATTGAGGAACGTGTTCATTAAATTTAACTATATTGTGGTATCACCCAAATGTACTTACATTATACAAACTGTTTTTAACTTTATACAATACTTACTGATTAATTAATTGTTTAACCTTAAATTTAAAAAAAAACAAAACTACACATTACCATCCCATAAATAGTTTATTAACAAAATAATGGTTGCAGTCATAGGTTAGAGTTCATCATATTTACATTATCTTGTGTTGGCGAGACTATAACGTTAGCACCACATTGCTATTTCTGTATAGTTTTACTTTTACATTGTCCATCTGCTACATTTGACTTAATCATTACTGAAATGATATCACATCAGCACTTGGCTGAATGTTTGTTATTGATATGCTTGCTGGCTTGTTTGCATGTCATTTGATTAACACATTGTATTGTCTCTCCACCCCATCCCTTTAATTATATCGTCCTGTTACTGCACTCGTCTCTGCACTTGCCTCTCATTCAACTTCCACCTTCCTTCATCATGCCCCTGGTGTTCACTTATTGCTTTCGTCCCTCTGTTACTCCACCACTTTCTTTGGCTTGTTGCATCTTCCTGTTGTTCTCCCCTTACTTTCTCCATCCCATATGTGTTTGTGCAATCCATCCCTCCATCCTGTCACTCATTATGGATGTGCTGTGTGTTCACCGTCACTGCTCTCTACAACACCCACAGCTGACAGAGGTAAGAGCTCCATTACTCACTATGCAACTCCATGTCCATCTTAAAGGCATAAACCCAGTGCTTTGTATGTTATTTGGCATGTCATGGGGCCATCATCTAATTATCAACTGCATGGTGTTATTTTGCAAAATGCAGCTATAAATCTGATTAAAATTGTCAGTTGTTTCAGGAAAAAATAAACATGCATCTTTAGAAATGTAAAAACCTTGTTCTCAGAATGTAAAATAATGAAAAATATTAATTATACAGTGTGAATAAACTCCAAATAGCGTCCCCGTCTTCCCAAAATGTTTGATGTTGATAGTCCCTGGACAAACACTTTCCCTTGTCCTCATTTGATTTCATAAGTTGCATACAGCTATCTTAAATAGTATTTCAAAATTGTGTACTGTGCTGTACCAGTATCCATGCCTGTAATGGTGCAGTGCAATATGGCACACAGCCAGTCTATAAAGAATTGCCAATATGGATGTTTATTTTGAGAAAATTGGGAGTCTCCACCATAATTAATCGTAGACCACTTACAGTACTAGCATTAGTGGTAGAGCATAATCCTAGCCTAGGCTGCTAGTCTAACCTTTTCCTCTATCAAAGATAATAATTTGGAAAATGGCAACAAAATGCAGAGTAGCTGGATGTGAGGCAGACAGACCAACTGGCAAACGCAGACTGAGAGAGAAAGAGACAAAGAAACAGAGACAAAGAGAGATGGACAGACAGAGATTGACAGAAAGGCAGACTGAGACATAGAGAGAGATATATAGACAGACGGACAGATAGAATTAATATATATGTATAATAGTATAATTGTACACTGTATATTTGATCCTTGACCCTCTTCTTGTTGTTCTGATTCAGTTCCATGATAAGATGGACCCCCTGTTGGAGACCCTTGAGGGAGCAGTGCAGCGTTTGCGACAGCCTCCTCCCGTGGCAGCTGAGGTGGAGAAGATCCGTGAGCAGCTGGCAGATCACCGGGCAGCCGGGCTGGAGCTGGACAAACTGCTGCCCTCCTTTAGTGCCCTGTGTGCCCGCGGGGAAGAGCTCATCACCCGCGCAGCTCATGACGACCCTGCTGCTCAGGGTGAGCGCTCCATAACAGCACACTCGCATGAATGATGTGGATTTACTGTACTGAAATATATAGTGCTGACATTGGTGTGAAGTTTGAGATGTGCAGGTATAAAGTGATGTGTTTTTTGCTGTCCCTGCAGCGGTGCGCTCTCGGCTCCTGAGGCTCCGTTCCCTGTGGGATGAGATCAGACAGAGGGCAGAGGAGAGAGAGGGAAAACTGCAGGATGTCCTGGACTTAGCTGGAAAGTTCTGGGCTGATATGGCAGCCCTGCTGAGCACACTGCGCGACTCTCAGGAGATTGTGAAAGAGCTGGAGGACCCTGGAGTGGATCCATCACTGATCAAGCAGCAGATAGAGGCAGCAGAAGTAAGTCTTATGCAGCAGGTGAATTGTACTGAGTATAAAGCTTAGTGCAGAGGTTTGCATATCTAATCATTTCTGGATGGGGAAAGAAGGGAAACGGTTTGCTTTGTCATAAACCTCTTTGTTTCCAGAGCTGAAATCAGATATGTCAGGAAGAATGGGCTGAGTCATAGATCATTAGGCAATATGTATATTACATTCAGAAAGGGAGATATATTATTATTATTATTATTATTATTATCAATCATAAACATTATCAAACATTGCTCTTGATGTTTTTTCTAGCCATAATAACCCATGTATTTAAAAAAAAAATACAACCATTAA
The DNA here is from genome assembly GCA_037577455.1 of Pangasius macronema. Taxonomy (NCBI): domain Eukaryota; kingdom Metazoa; phylum Chordata; class Actinopteri; order Siluriformes; family Pangasiidae; genus Pangasius; species Pangasius macronema. The sequence continues at coordinate 8,920,937 of CM074967.1, read as the reverse complement.
AAAAATATAACCATTTAAGCATATATTAGGTGCTCATATCAGCTCCTGTAAGGAGCACAAGCAATATTTTTTTACACATCCTGTTTATTTAATACAGAGATGAAGTTTAGAGTTATTTTAAGGTAAGATGAAATAAAAGTGTTGCCTCAGAGGATCCTCAAGCAGTCCTCAGGGGGTTTGGGGCTTCCATAAGATTGGTTGGGTTAATGTTGTACTGTTAAAGTCTTAAGTGCTAAGACCTGGAGTACTAAGCTGTAAACAAAATATATAGTGGTTAATATAATTATTTTCATTATATTTTATATAATATATTTTATTTAACATAATATAGTTTACAAAAATAGCTTATAAGTAGCAAAATGCAAATTAAATGACTCTCTCTGCATTTCTTCAGCTTAACTGTCTATGCCCTCTCTGTGATCTCAGGCCATCAAAGCCGAGACAGACGGCCTGAGGGAGGAGCTGGAGATTGTTCGCACACTGGGAGCTGACCTCATCTTTGCTTGTGGAGAAACTGAGAAACCAGAGGTCAAGAAGACCATCGATGAGGTAAGAGCAGAAACATGCAGTAACTTTCTTTTTTAATCCCACTGGACAGGCATCCAAAACCAGTTGTTTTCCTTTTGCTTAAAATTTGACCTTTTACCTCTCCTCTAGATGAATGCTGCCTGGGAAGGCTTGAACCGCACATGGAGAGAGAGGATGGAGAAACTGGAGGAGGCTATGACAGCCTCCGTGCAGTACCAGGACGCTCTACAGGTGGGTGGCACTGGCACTGATACTGAACCGCTAACTGATGCAACACTGATGTAAAGAATGTATAAGCATTTTAATGAGGATTTCTGCGCTCTAGGGTATGTTCGACTACCTAGACAACGCTGTCATCAAACTGTGCGACATGCAAACCGTAGGAACTGACCTCAGCACCGTCAAACAACAGATAGAGGAGCTCAAGGTTTGAATTAGTTCTAGATTAGCTTCTTTTTTACTTCAGAGAATCTGCAGATTATACAAAATCTGAACTCATTTTCTCGTCCAACAGCAATTCAAGGTTGAAGTGTACCAGCAGCAGATAGACATGGAGAAGCTGTGCCACCAGGGGGAGCTACTGCTCAAAAAGGTTTCTGACCAAGCGGACAGAGACATGATCCAGGAACCTCTCACTGAGCTCAGGCACCTGTGGGACAATCTGGGAGACAAGATCACTCTCAGACAGGTCAGCATGCCTCAACCAGCTCTCTTATTTGTGTACCGTAACGGATATAGAGGATTACTGATGTCTTTTTTTTTCTTTATGCCTTCTCTCTTTTGCTCAATCAGCACAAACTGGAAGGAGCTCTCCTAGCCCTGGGTCAGTTTCAGCACGCTCTGTCTGAGCTGCAGTCCTGGCTAAGCCACACCCATGCCACCCTGGACACCCAGAGACCCGTCAGCTCCGACCCCAAAGCCATCGAGATCGAGCTGGCCAAACACCATGTAAGCACACATTTAAACTAGATTGTAATATCAAACATCATACCCTTGTTTCAGTTGTGAATTTATATACTGAATAATACTGAAACGGGCTGTACTCTACTGCTCAACATTTACACACTGTCCAGAATTCGCAGCAGATCCATACAGCATATGCAAACTCGTACCTCCCAGTGCTTAACAGGAACCAGTGCGTGGCAGCCTTCTTTCCCCGTCCGAAGGAAAACCACATATATATTTGCAGTCTGATTTCTATCGTGGCTGGATTGAATGTGGTCTGAAATGCAGCTTAAAATCAACACCTGTGGGCAGCGCTTGATATAAGTAACATTCACATCTAAAAAGGATTGAGAAGCACATCGTGTGCTGTGCTGGCAGTGGCAAAACCAGACATTTTGGGACACGGTGGGATGAGGAAATACTGTAATATTAAAAAAAATGTTTTCCAGATCTGTATAATTAAATTGGTAAGTGTGACATGCTCATGCATTTCAGGTGGATGTCAGACAGCAGCAGGAGCGGTAATGACATTAATTTATTATTTAATCAATTAAGGCACAATCTACTGCCAAACATCCTTACATATTAACTCTTTCCACTTAGCATTGCCATAAAATAGCTTTAAGGCAGTTCCACTCAAAATGATTAAAATAACATGTGAGTAATGAGGAGAATTACACATTATGAAACCTGATCTACTTTTCTTTTACGGTAAACCTTAGCAGGCTATATCAGGCTACTCTCTTCTTGATGATGTTTGTACTTTTATCCTGTTTCTAATCGCAGCAGCTGGTATCCAATACAATACAATGTGATTAAACAATGTAATGCATTAAAAAACATTTATTACTATCAGTATAATAAATTTTACTATCTAATAATGTATATGCTTTGATAGTTGCTGTTAGCCCTTTTTTAATATGTTCTTTTAATTTCAGAACATAGGTTATTTATGTATACTCACTAACACTGATTTTTCCATCAGTGCCCTCCCTCTTGTTTGTTCTCCTTGAGCTGACACCTGATGTAGTGCTTTTCTTAAAATCATTTAAAACAATCCACATTTATAAGAGATGCCACTTCTGAGGAAAACATGCCTGGTGTGAAAATAGCCGTACAATTAGTGTCCTCCCTATGTGTTGCCTTTCTTAATAGAGAATGCATTCTCATTTGTCTGTGCTAACTTCCCAGGTGTTGCGCAACGACGTCCTGTCCCATAGAGCCACAGTGGAGACGGTGAACAGTGCAGGCTCAGAGCTGCTGGAGTCCAGTCCTGGAGACGAGGCTAGCCACCTGAGAGACCAGCTGGATGAGCTGAACCGCAGCTGGGACCGCTTACTCCTGAAGACAGATGAGAGACAGAAACTTCTAGAGACTGCGCTGCAGCAGGTGCTTTACTACAGCACTACTGAAAACATTACTGCCTGTCCTTGAGCAAACCGTGTAGTGTTTGTGGTGGGAATTGCAAAGGATTAAGTCTATTTTGGACTCTGAAAGGGTACTTAGTATCGAGGACAGACAGTCTCTGTAATATTAATGGTAGTGAGCGTTGTTGATCAGTTGACTGTGCTCTTTTCAGGCGGAGGGTTTCCATGGTGAGCTGGAGGAGTTCCTGCAGTGGCTGAGGCGCACAGAGAGTCAGCTATCAGCAGCCAAACCCACAGGTGGCCTTCCAGAGACGGCCAGGGAGCAGCTGCAGCAGCACATGGTAAACACTTCACTACAGACCTGTATAGAGAACTCCATGCTCATTTCCATGTGCTTTATATACTGTGAGATTGAGGCAGTTATGCAGTACAGTAGTCCATAAAACGAAAACAATGAACACCAAATTTTAGATTTTTTAATTTTTTTTTATTTTACAAAATGTCCAGAATTATTCTAATGTTTTATATTTAATGGTGCAGTCATTTAGGTACACAGCAACATACAAATAGATCTGAAACTGTTTTTATATGCACATTAGTAATCTAGGGCCAGTTTCCCAAAAGCATTGAGTTGCAGAGTGTGTTCTCTACCGTTTAACGCTGGTCTTTGTGCTGTACTCAGTCCTCATCATGGTCTGACTCTGGTGTATTATTAAAAGGATTGTGTAAACCGCATATTCATTCCATACTTTAAAGCTGTTATTATATTTTTTGAAATCTAATAACAGCTGATGAGGACACTTGAATTTTAATCCACTAATCAGGTTTATATAATTTTTGCCAAAATCTTTTTTTTTTTTTTTTTTGCAGTTAATAGACTATTTTTTTTTTCATGTAAATACACTCTGTGTGTTGCAGGAGCTGCAGGCTCAGTTGACACAGCGTGGTGAACAGTACCACCGACTGCTAGATCAAGGAGAGTCCATGCTGTTGGCCAGAGGGGGTGAGGAGGCCAGCCCTGGAACCACTCAAACCCAGCAGAATCTGGCCCTGCTCCAAAACAAGTGGACCAGTCTGAATGCCAAGATGGACGACAGGAGGGTATGATAACATGCCTTGTAACTACTGTAGTCCAGTATCATTTTAATCAATATTTAATTAGCCATTGTATAGCCATCTGGTTCTCAGTGCTTCTTCTTTTGTTTGTCATTAGGCTAAGCTGGAGGAGGCTGTATCTCTGGCGACAGGCTTCCAATCATCACTGCAGGACACCATCAACTGGTTGACGCAGGCAGAGCAGACTCTGAACATGGCCCAGCCACCTAGCCTCATCCTTGACACTGTCCTCTTCCAGATAGATGAGCACAAGGTGAAGTTTGGCTGTTATAATTGATCAGTCTAGTGGTGTAATAGTGATGTGTCTCTCCTGACATCCTCACTTTGCTGAGAATATGTGTGTGGTGGTCTGGGTAAACCTGTTGGATGTTTCTGTGACTGAATTCTGTACTTATCACACCCAGCTCTGCACCACTCTCACTCCAAAACGCTAGCACTGCTTGATTGGTCCCACCATCTCTCAGGGTACAAGGAATATATACATCAGGGTTCTTCTCTGTCCTGGCACCAAGGTGGTGAAATGAACATCTCCTGGCTGTCCAAAGAGCTGAGTCACTGGCTGTTTTCAAATGAAGACAAAAGACCCATGTTTTTTAAAAAAATCCTTGTCCCTCAACCCCAACAGGCTTTTTAGACTGATGGTTCTCTTCATCTAGCATGAGGATGTGTTACTGACAGAAGCTACAAAATATTTATAGTAGAAAATGTCAAAATTTCACCATGTGTAGTGTTTGCCCAGGCCTCCACACACATCTAATAGTTTTACTCAGCTGCCCAAGACCTGAAGATGTTGCCGCAACCATGACTTTTTGCCTGGTGCTGTGTGCTCTTCAGGTGTTTGTGAATGAGGTGAACACGCACAGGGAGCAGGTGCTGGCTCTGGAGAAGGCAGGTTCTCAGCTGCGCTTTGCCAGTCTCAAACAGGATGTGGTGCTCATCAAGAACCTGCTGTTGAGTGTGCAAGCTCGTTGGGACAAGCTGGTGCAGAGGTCTCTGGACAGAGGACGGCACCTGGACGAGGCCCGCAAGAGAGCCAAACAGGTAACCCTATCCTTCATTCTTTTTTATTATCACTTAGGTGAACATTTTATTGATAATGTGTGTTTTATGGTTAGTTCCATGAGGCTTGGAGGAAGCTGACAGACTGGCTGGAGGAGGCTGAGAAAAGACTGGACTCTGAGCTGGAGATCTCCAATGAGCCTGATAAAATCAAAGTGCAGCTCACTAAACATAAGGTACAAATGCAAAGAACTGATGAAAATGAAAAGAGGATAAAACTATATATTGTATTATAACTACATATACTATATATATTGCCAAAAAACATCATACTGAGTAACTGCCGTCTTGCTCATTGGTGCCACCTGCTGGGCCAAAAAACTTTCAATGCTTCATATTTTTATCTTTTTGTTTAACTAGTTATATTTCGATATCTAGATTGTTCTATATTTATTTTTTGTTCAGACACATACCAGTATGATGACAAGTCCTCTTTCCTGTCATTGACTCACTGTAGGAGTTTCAGAAGGCTCTTGGTTCTAAGCAGCCAGTATATGACACCACAGTGCGCTCTGGGAAGGCCATGAGAGACAAAGCTACCCTGCCAGCTGACACACAGAAACTGGACAACCTCCTCGGGGAGGTCAGAGACAAGTGGGACACTGTGTGTGGGAAGAGTGTCGAAAGGTAAAAAGCAAACAAAACTACTGAATCATTCGAATACTTAACGGAAGTGGATGTAAAAGGTTAAAACAAGTTTGTACTGTCTCTTATTCTCAGGCAGCACAAGTTGGAGGAGGCCCTGCTGTTCTCGGGTCAGTTTGCCGAGGCTCTGCAGGCTCTTGTGGACTGGTTGTACCGCGTAGAGCCACAGTTAGCTGAAGACCAGCCTGTCCATGGAGACCTGGACCTCGTCTCTAATCTCATGGATTCCCATAAGGTACCAGTGACACGCTGATAAAAGTCACTGTTACACTTTGTTGAAATCCGATAATCTCTTTAATCTGATTTAAGATAGCATAGTACGCTGTTGAATAACCTGGTAACTTTCTAAATCAGATAAGTGTCTGATTATTATTGTGCATGTATGCACTCTTGATGTTGCCTTAGGCCTTCCAAAAGGAGCTGGGGAAAAGGACTGGTAGCATTCAGGCACTGAAACGTTCTGCTCGGGAGCTTATGGAGACAGGCCGGGATGACACCGCCTGGGTCAAAGTTCAGCTGCAGGAGCTCAGCAACCGCTGGGAGACTGTCTGCGCATTGTCTGTCTCCAAACAGACACGTCTCCAGCAGGCTCTCAAACAGGTGAAAAAAAACAGATTAGACTATAATAAATCAATTTACTGTAATAGTTAACCAGAGGAAAATACTACTGGAACACAGTTGTGCATCATTTTCCTTTTACCTCCTCCCCCTCTCATGCCCCCTTACAGGCTGAGGAGTTCCGCACAGCAGTGCAGATGTTATTGGAGTGGCTCTCGGAGGCAGAGCAAACCCTGCGTTTCCGAGGCATCCTGCCAGAGGAGGTGGAGACCTTGCAAGCCTTGTTACACACGCATCGTGACTTCATGCAGACTGTGGAAGAGAAGAGAGTGGATGTGAACAAAGCAGCTGGCATGGGAGAGGCCATACTGGCAGTGTGCCATCCTGATTGTATCACCACCATCAAACACTGGATCACCATCATCAGGGCCCGCTTTGAGGAGGTAGTGCAGCTGTAATTATAAGCTGTTGTTCCATCAGATTTTAAGAGGGAAAAAGAAGGAAAACATTTTGATCTTTACCGTGAGTTTAAAGAGGTGCAACAGCATGTCACCACTGCTGATTAGTGGGAAGTTTTACTGAGCTTCATTTTTGCAACAGCGCGTCCCGTTTCAACATGAAAAAGTGTCACTGTATCATTGCTGTCATTGCATAACCCTATCTCACAGCTGACATCAAGTATTTTTGTGCCATTGTCATGGGAAATATTTAAAATTGTGCTACATATCTTGCTACACATAGGTGAGAATTACTCCTTAATTACTTCATGTCCGTGTCACACACAGCAGTTGATTTCATTGGATGTGCTTTAAAATGTCAGCGAAAAAAGGTCAAAGTTGGATTTGATTGATACAAGCGATGCATGACACCCCATTTTATCCATATTGAGACAGTGTCATTTTTCCTCTCATCATCTCTCCACCATCTAAATTCCCTATCCAAAGTTCAGTGTGTTGCTGTTATCAGAAGTACACCTAGCTGAAGGCTCTTATGCATTCTCTAGGTTTTAACATGGGCAAAGCAGCATGAGCAACGGCTGGAGGCAGCACTTGCAGAACTACTCAACAATGCAGCACTGTTGGAAGACCTGTTGTCATGGCTACAGTGGGCGGAGACTACATTAGTGCAACGTGACACTGAGCCCCTCCCCCAGGACATCACTCAGCTTAAAACACTGATCACAGAGCACCAGGTGGGTGGGGCTGCACTGGTCAGGTTTATATGTATATAAACTTTACACTTTATCGTTTATATATATAAATAATATGTAAGTGATATAATGACGAAAGTCTAAACTCTAAACGGAATCTGTTGAATGTGTTTGTGTATTTATAGTGTGTGTGTGTGTGTGTGTGTGTGTGTGTTGTTAAAGATCACCAATGATTAAATGTTTAAATTGTAATTGTGCACCTCTGTCAGGTTTTCATGGAGGAGATGACTCGTAAACAGCCTGACGTAGATAAAGTGACAAAAACCTACAAGAGAAAACCCTCAGAATCTTCTAGCAGTCTTGCTGAGAGAAGGGGTGTCCGTAAGTGGCCTTCCTTATGCTTCTGTACCGCTTGCGTTCACGTGCATGAACACAGCACAATGTATTTGCAGTGTGTTGTTGGATATTTGTGTAATGTAGGTGTGGTGAGTGTGAATACAGATTGTTACAGGATATGTTTGCTTTCTCTTCCTCAGGCAAGCAGCAACAGCAGCAGCAGCCTGCCATGCAGGTAACCGGAGGAAACCCTCGTCTTAACCAGCTCTGTTCACGATGGCAGCAGGTTTGGCTACTGGCCCTGGACCGCCAGCGCAAACTCCATGATGCCCTCGACAGGCTAGAAGAGGTATAGTGCATTTTATTTATTTATTTATGTTTAAACTCTAATATGATACTCTGTATCTGTTACATATAGAGGATGATGTAGCATAGTATTTTTTGTTTATGTTTAATTAGTGAAACTGTTTAATCTTGTCTTGGGATTTCATGACAGACAAATAACAAATAAAACAAACCCATGAATAATAAATAAAGCAATTAATAAAAAAAAATTATTAGCAATTAAGTAATCAAATAAGTATATAGAATTTGTGTTTGATTAGTTACTGTCATGTGCAGTCTGATATTTTTATCTCAGTTGACTTCTTTCTGTTTGCGCCTCTCACAATGTTGCAGCTGAAAGAATTTGCCAACTTCGACTTTGATGTGTGGAGGAAGAAGTACATGCGCTGGATGAATCATAAGAAGTCTCGCGTCATGGACTTTTTCAGACGCATCGATAAGGACCAAGATGGCAAAATCACTCGGCAGGAATTTATAGATGGCATCCTGGCATCAAGTACGTATATACATATTGATATAAATAAGTACACAAACGATCCCTTTTTGAAAAGTCCTAGTTTACAGTAATTAGTAAAATCCAAAATTCTTGGTACCCTTCATGAAATTTTTTTTAACACAATATTTATCCTATATGAAAAGTCTTCTTAAGTAGTAAATGTTTTTGGGAAACACTGGTAACAATGATAAGAGACCCACAACTAATATTTGACCGAATATCAACACTGAACCTTTTACTGTAATGTCTAAAAAGTTACTTTTTCAGTAGGATTTAGAGCTATTGACTGAAATAGCCTTTGAAAAACAGTGAGTTTGGGTTTTAGATATGTGCATTAATGTAATACTGTGTACTTCGGTCTTTACAGAATTCCCCACCAGCAAGCTAGAGATGACTGCAGTGGCTGATATCTTTGACCGTGACGGTGACGGTTACATTGATTACTACGAGTTTGTGGCGGCTCTGCACCCTAATAAGGATGCTTACAGACCCACTACAGATGCAGACAAGATTGAAGATGAGGTAATGTCAGCTTATCAAATCCCTTAGTATTCCCATCTTCTCTTTGTAATTATTTACAAGCTAACATTTCTCATATTTTCTCAATGTAGGTCACCAGACAAGTGGCCCAGTGCAAATGTGCTAAGAGGTTCCAGGTGGAGCAGATTGGGGAGAACAAGTACAGGGTGAGTTATGAGTTAATTAAACTAATGGTGTTGAATAGAAATAAACTTAAGCTCGTTACAGGTGTGCTAACGTGTATATAAATGAAGTTGTTTACTAAACAACCATCATGCTACAGTGCCGCACTCTCACCCCTGGTTCTAACCATCACAATCACCTTAACACTGTAATCTCATCCCATTTTGGGTTAAAGGTGCATTGCTGTGTATGTGAGTCTGCTATATGACCGAACTGCCTCACTGTACTACTACTGCATCACTACACAACAGTGTATGCAGTGTGTGCTTCTCACCACCAAACTAATGTCCATCCCATATTTCCAGTGAATGAAGGAGCTGCATTGTTTTCATGTTTTCTCCCTTCATCATTATCCACTGGGTAATGATACTTCCAGCAAGACTCACTCATTGGACTTCACATGCCTCGGGTCCATCACAATTACCGACTGAGCCGTGTGTGTCTGTTTGTGTCTGTGTTGCCTTCATCCCTTTGTCATCTCTCACCTGTACTTCTAATACTGCTATTCACAAGCATGCTAATCCATTCACAAGCATTAGGGAAAAATGCGTTTTTATCCTCCTCCATGCCTAGTTACAGTAATGTTAATACTGACTCATTATTGAATTAGATTTGTTTTAACTTAGAACAGTACTTAAGTTCATTAATTGTTTTCAGCATTTGTGTTTGTACATGTTATTTCATACTCTCTCTTCTTTCTTTTCCTTGTTTTCTTCCTTCTCCATGTCTGCTGGATTTTTTGTAGTTCTTCCTTGGGAACCAGGTAAAGTGACTGGCGTGTTTGTGATATGGCCTCTGAAATCTGCTCTAGATTTGGTTAGGGATCGTGACCCTGAATTTGAATGACCAGGCAGCCTCTATGCTGAACATGGCACAGAGAGTCAGTCCCCACTATATGCTATTGAGTATAGTACAGATATTTGTTTGAACCTCTCTGAGCCACAGTTACTGAGCATTTCCTGTCTGGTTTGCATGGTTACATAGCCATTACCCAAATATGCTGGGAATGTGTGCACTTCCAACTCCGGAGCAGATATCACAGGCCCTGTCAGTGTGTTGTATTTCTGTAAAAGTTAAAATGGTATTTTAATGATTCTGAAAAGATTTGGTGGTTTGATTGTTGTAAAATATCCTCTCATTTCTTTGGTGGAGGAGCAAACTGTCATAGGTTGAGTTCTTGAGATTTTGTGACTTTGGTAAATTATGAAATAGTTTTACCATAGTATTTATTTATTTTCTGTTAGGCAGGAAGAGTAAAATGCCGTGTTTCTCTGTGTTTGTTGTTCCCCAAATATTTTTTTCTTAGTATGACAGAGCTTGTGTCCATACAATCGCTTTCAGTGCAGAGGGCACAGGTCTGAATCTGTCCGTTTTCAAATCAGCTAGTTTTGCTCATTTCGCCACCCAACACACATTGCATTTGAACAGATCTATTATTTTACAAAAAGATCAAATCATTTAAAGAGTAAATAGAGATGCATTTAAGAATCTAATCAAGCAATAAAAAGATTAATTTAATTAATCTAAATTACAAAGCATATAGAAATCGCACTGTTTATCTGAATAATCGTAATATATTTGTCTAACTTGAGTATTAATTTGAAATTTATGGCAATATTTTATTATTTTGGACACATCAGTTTTTAAATACTATGGTAAACATTTTAGAGCTTTTGGAGCGCTATGGGACATGGGGCTGAGCTTGATCGTGAATCATCTAGAATCTAAAATGCATGTTTTTTGCATGACATACTGTAATTTATTTAATTTTTGTCTTGTTATTTTTTTAATCATGAGTTGTAAGGTTTGAAGAATCTCAAACTCATCAAATTCTTGCCTTTTACTGCATTTTTCCCCTTTGCTCCTTTCTGCACTGTGCCTCCCTCTCTCTCAGTTTGGCGACTCTCAGCAGCTGCGTCTGGTGAGGATCCTGCGCAGCACAGTCATGGTTCGGGTGGGAGGGGGCTGGATGGCGCTGGATGAGTTCCTGGTCAAGAACGACCCTTGCAGAGGTAAGGCTTATTTACACAAGCACACACTTATACACACCCACTTACACAAACACGAGGAGCAGCTGTGTATAAGGAAGCTGATGTATTTGGTTGGGTAAGATGTATTCCAGACAGCTGCGCTGGATCTGAGCCCCTGACAGGCACAATGACACATGTTCTCTCATATTCTCTCTTTATGATGTACAGTGCCTTAAATAAGTATTCACCCCCTTGAACTTTTCCCAGTGTTACAACCTGAAGTAAAAATGGACACAATTAGAATTTTTTTTCTTTTGATTTATATATTATTTATAACATTTGACAGTAGAAAATATTTTTTCATTGTAACAAAACGGTTAATTAAACAAAAAAAGCAGACATTTGTTCATTGCATAAGGTGAATGTGAATCTCTGCCCCAGTCTCAAGTGTTGTGCAGACTGGAACAGGTGTTTCTCTAGGATTGCCCTGCATTTTGCATCTTGCCCTCAGCCCTGACCAGGTTCCCAGTCCCAGCTAATGAAAAACACCCCCAACAGCACCATGCTACCACCACCATGCATCACTTTGGGGATTGTTTCTAGGGTGATGAGCAGAAAGTTCAGTTTTGGTCTCATCAGACCAGAGAACCTTTTCACACATTTTTGCTGAGTCTCCAATATGGAATGTGTTGTTTTGTTTTTTTTGTAAATAATTTTGCAAATTTATATTGATTTTTCACACCAGTCCAGTCTTATGGGTTATTTTGTGTAGCTTCATGACATAAAATTCCAATTAAGTCCATTTCAGTTTTAGGTTGTAACAAAACTGTACAATTCAAATTTTACCAAGGCACTGTGAGATCTGTCAGTCACGTCCTCACTCCATCCATCAACCATCGGTCCTTTTTCCTTTTTTACTGCTGTGGGAGTCTCTGAAATATCTCTTTATTTCTTTCAGACCTCTGATCATCTGCCATGTCTTCAGTCTTTATTTTTACATGCATGATTATATATTTGGCTCCACTCTCTCTCTCTCTCTCTCTCTCACTCACAAACATGTTCTCACTCTCTCTCTATTTGAATCATAGTGCATGATGCATGGTCTCTCCTTCCCTTTCCCCCTTCCCTGCCCTCTCTCTCTATCTCTCTCTCCCCAGTGCAACATCCAGGACTTAAAATCCTTCGCTCCGACTCCAGCTGCTCCATATCATCTCGTATAGGTTGGGTCTTTCTCTCTCTCACTTCCTCTTGGTTTTTTTTTTGTCTCTCTCCTGTTTTTACTCGGATCATCTTTGGTTCCTGTGTGCTGTGCTGTGCTTGGCTGACTGTAGCACTAAACTAACTGTCCTTTCCTGGCTGTGTGCTCATATTGTGGCTATGCGTTTTACAGTATCAAGGGCTGGACCACATGTTCCAGAGTCCTCATTTAAATGACATGATGATGGTGTAAACTGAGCACATGGACTTTATGGCCNGCCTGTGTATGTGTGTGAGAGAGAGAGTATGAAAACTTTCTTCCAAGTTGTGTGTGTGGGGTTAAATGTGTGTTTGGGTTTACTTCATGTTGTCTCTTATGTCTCTCAGTGGCAGTCACTCCTGGCTATTTCTGCTGCAGAGGTACCTCACTCCTACTCTCTCCTTCTCTCCGGCTGTCTCTCACTCTTTCAGTCTGACATCATCCCTCCACCCTGTCAATACTCAAACTCTAAATCCATTGAACAACCTCCGATCCATCTCCTCACTGCTCCCGTCTTTGTATATGTGTATGAGTGTTGGTGCTTTGGTGTGAGGGTATGTGTGTGGGGACGTCTCAGTCTCATGCCAGCTAGTGTCACGCTTCTCATTCTCATTCGGCCGGGCCTGGTCTTTGCGCTTTTTTTGTGCGTGACCCTGATGAGCATCGCAAAATCAAAAAAGCAAGAACTGGGTGTGGCAAGACTGGGTTTCTAATATTGCTCTGAGCAGCTCTTAAAAGGGATTGCTCATGGGGAACGAATTACAGACTATACCTGACTTATGGAGAAGTAATTATATGGTGTGCCGCCAATTAACAGCTGCCCTGCTGTTGCTTGAGACCATGGAAAATGGGGTTGTGTTGCAGTCTTTAGGACAGCTAGTGACCACGTCTATAGTGCACCGCTACTATTGCGCACAGCCCTCTGTTCCTCTGCCCTTTTCCTCTCATTTTGTCTCTCTCTCTTCTCTCCAGTCTGTCTGCCTGCCTCTGTCTGTGGTTGGCTGCTCTGGGCTGCTCTGGGCTGCTCTGGGCTGCGTGTTGTGTGCTAGGCCTGCAACGTTTGGTATCTGTTTTTTTTTTTTGTAGAATGCTTCTCCACAGAGGCTTGTGTCGGCATCTAGTGTTTTTGTGTGCCTGAACTGTAACCAGCCACGCCTCTTGGTTTTCTATCAAAGCCTACTACTAGCACTGAGCACTCCAAAGTGCACAGTGGTGGATCCTCTGAGATTAAAGGCTATGCTTTTGGAGTGGCATCTGTGTCTGGCACTGACTGAGTGCAACCCTCAGAGTGAGGATGCTTGCCCAATAGCTCATGTCCCTTATTAAAGTCCTGCACTCTGTCTGCCACTTACTATTAATATGGATTTACTGACGCGTCCGTTGACCTGGAGCAGTGATTTTCCTCTCATGCTGCTCACTGCCTAATGTTCATGTTTGATTCCAACTCATTAACGCTTGTGCTTTCTTTTTGTTTTTTTTTTGTTGTCCCTCCCTGTCCCTTCGTATCAATGCAGCACGTGGACGTACCAACCTGGAGCTGCGGGAGAAGTTCATTCTACCCGAAGGAGCCTCGCAAGGTATGGCAGCCTTCCGCTCCCGTGGCCGACGCTCCAAGCCTTCATCGCGCACAGCCTCTCCAACACGCTCCTCCTCCTCAGCCTCGCAGAGTGCACAGAGCTGTGCCTCAGTGCCCTCTGCCCCTGCCACGCCCACTGCCTCCTCAAGGGTAAGCTTCACATCTGCACACACACAGTCATAATCCTCAGACCTCAGTCGTCTTCTTTTAGATCACTAGTTGTTAGATTGACTGTTCAGTGTTTTCTGTCTCTTGTTGTTATTCATGTTCATATACATTCATTCTCGATATTGAAAATAATTACCAAAATATGATAATCCCATACATCAGGGGTCATCTGTCTTGTCCGCAAAAGGCTCAGGGTAGTCGATTAAAGGGCAGTATATCACGTGTGACTCCTGATTGGTTGAAGTGAAGGCCTTGCTGATAAGATTGGACTGCCCTGCTATATGTCCATAGTCTGTTTTAATGTTATCTTCCATTACAGAGGTTATTGTCTTTCCTGTTCTTTATCACATCAGATTGTTGTTATTTGTGTTCCCATTTCACTGGTTCATGTTGGGTTATTATGTTTATTGTTGTTTCTGCATGTCATAATCACTTGGTCATCTCTGGGGTTTTGTCTCTCTTGTCTTTTTTGTCTTTTTTGTCCTCCTTGCCTTCCTTGCTTTAAAATTTTTCCTCCTCTGCAATTTCACTCTATGTTTGTATTCATCACCACCTGCCCAATACACTGCACTGTGCTGTGCTGTGGCACTCGCTCGCTTCCCAATCCCTCCACTCCCTTCTCCCTCCCTTCTCTCCCAATGTTTTCTCCTCACTTTCTTCCTCCTTCTACTCCTCCTCATCCTTCTTCTCCCTGCCTGCTCATTTCCCAGTCCTCCCAATCTCAATCGCGGGGCTATGCCAAGCCCTGGCTGGCACACAGTAAAACTCCAACTCCAGCCAAGTGCCAGTCCTGCCCAGAGCACAGCCACACTCCTGGGCATGAGGTAACACACTGCCTCCCCTCCCCCAAGAGCCCTAACACACTAACAGAAGAGAGCTTGAAGAGGAAGGGTGTCTGAACACACACCAATAACCAATAGCAAATCATTTTGTTATTTTAGCAAATAGAAATGTCAGGCAGCAGATGCACAAAGCTTCAGTCAGGTTCAATCCAATTTGTGTGATTTAGAATACTGAATTTGAAAACAAATTATGTGTAATTTGTGGAAGTTAAGTTTGCAGTCAGCATGTTTTTAATCCAAAGATTAATTTATGCAAAATGTGTTCTTCATTCAGAATTGTGCTAGAACGCTAATCCTTGAAGGATTAGAGATCATGAATGCTGCATTACATCAGGTCAATTTCTGGATTTCTCTAATTGCAGGGAGGCTCCACATCCAAGCTTAAAAGGCCACCGTTCCATTCCAGCCGTGGATCTCTGACGGGCGAAAATGGAGGAACCACACCTGCTGCTAAACCTACACGCTCTGGTGGGGAACCGCTCACAACTTTAAGGGCTTCTTATCTCCACTGTGTGCAGACTGTTTCAGGAAATGACAGAAATAAAGAGCTGTTCAGTATAATGAAAATATAATATTTTTTGCATGTCCTGTATATGGCTGCTTTCACAAGGAGGTTTGTCGTCTGTAAAAGCATTAATGTGCACTGCTGATGTATTGTGGGTGTGTTTTTTGGGATCAGACATTTTTACTCTTTATTTGTTATGAGAGTTAAGCATGATCAGAAAGTGTGAAAAGCGGGTAACTCTGTAAAGAAATGTCCAGAAATAAAATTCCACTTTGTTCTTCAGCCAATTATATTATATATATATTTTTTTATCTTGCTGTGTACATAAATAAAAAAGAAAACATTCACCCTGAAGTACAGCAGTAAAGTATGCTGTGTAACTAACGCACTGCTATCTGAGCTAGCCTGTGGATGCAATTCTTAAATTCAGTTGATTTGGCAATGTTAATAACTAAGCAAACACAATGTCCAAAATAAAGTCTTATACGATATTATTTTAGCAAGACCATTTTTAGCAATTCATCACAGCTATCTGGTGCTGTTATTGCGTCAGCTTTGTAATCTGCCTTATTAAGGTAGAATGTGTGAAATCCTGTAAAAAGAGCTGCGTTTTAAACAGATACCAAATGCCCATGTGAAACCAGCCATAGTAACATCTTGTACAGCATGTTGTTTTTAATTTCTTTACTCATTTCATCTCTTCCTCTTTTAATGAACGTTCCTTAAACTGGCCGAATTCATGGTGCTAATCTTTGCTGTCTCTTCCTCCTCAGACAATAAGCGCACTCCGTCCTCGGCCAGCGGACCCGCTAGTCGTGCAGGAAGCCGTGCTGGGAGCAGAGCCAGCAGCCGCAGGGGCAGCGACGCCTCAGACGCTTCTGAGCTGATGGAGACACGCTCAGCCTGCTCTGACACTTCAGACACACCGCGTCGCCCAGGCGCCAAACCTTCCAAAATCCCTACCATCACCAAGAAGACCCCCAGTCCCAAAACACCAACGACTAAGAAGTAGATCGTTTCCACCATAAACAGGTGGAGATGGGGGACAGGAGTACAGGGCACTGATGTTGATGTTGATTTTTTTTCCATAGTGCATGCCACTTAACCTACCTGGCCACCAGCACAGGCATGTGGGATTGATGAGAATAGAGAACTGGAACATCTCTTACTACTCCAGCTGTACTAAAAACACCTGGACACTGCTGACCCCAGAACTGCCCCCTACAACAAACGTAACAGTGCTGCCTTATTCATGTTACAATTTGACTGAATTAACTTCTTGAACATGTCACTGAGCTGGAAAGCAACTAACATGTACGCACATGGACACATGGAGTGGCACTACCACTGGAACTGGGATTTTATCTCAGCCCCGTCAATATGCAATGGCGAGCCACTCTTTAGCGCTGAGACTGGGAGATGGTACAGCCACGATTCCAATACTGACTCTCATAGGCACACATTTCTTTATGATTTCTGTGAAAAAAAAAAAACAGTGGTAATGATTCTGACCTTTTCTCCACTGTATGCAAAGCTACTTGTTGTTTAGCAGATTTTATTCTGAAACCACTCAAGAACCTCACCTCAAGTATTCTGCACCTAGACCATGTGGTATGTGTGGTTTGTGTGCTAGTTTCTTTCATGGTGGACAAACTGAACAACAATTCAAGGAAGTGGTGAGCGATTCATCATCTTGACCTTGCTAGTGAGTCAGAAGCTTGGGCATGTGACCACAGCTTTCCTAGTTGTCTCAACAAAGCGTCCACCAACACTCACTGACGGCATTTGATGTCCATCTGATGTCCGTATGTTTGTTTCTACATTCAACAAACATAGAAACTCCTAAATCCTGAGAGCACTTAAGTGACTCGTACAGCAGGATTTCACACGTGCACTGACATTTTCTTTCCTTTTAAGCCTGATGCTAATAAAATCAGGCGTACTCACCTGTGTTTTAACCATGATTAGTTACACATATCATGTTACAGAGATCTTTTAGTTGCTTCACGTTATGAGAAACCCTTCAAGAAATTGTGAATGTTTCATGGTTAATTTATAATCCTAATGTATTTTGTTTTGCTTGTTTCTTTTCTAGTGTAAAAAAATAATGTGTATTTATTTTTCATTACAGTATAATATCATATTCTGGGAAACTCTAGTATTACATTATGTCTGATAACTTTTTGTGCTTTTTGTGTTTCTGCCTTTGTTCTAATGATTTTTCGGATAATGGTCGTTATATAATGATGATATAATGATATAATGGACCACAAAGCTGACTGATTTCAATGGTGGCCTTTTTTGCCAGCGATTACAGCCTCTAGATCATGTCAAAAATTGCTTCCCACTTTGTTGTGGGAAGCTCTTACAGAAAGTCGGATCGTGGGGATTTGACCACATACCCCATGAACCGAATGTTCACATAGCCTTGTCTTTGACAAGCTGAAGCATATGAATATCTAATGAAAGTGAAATTGGAAGGTAATTTTTATTTATTTATTGTGTCTAAGGGAGGGGGGGTAAGGGCTATGAAATGATTCACCTTTTGAGTCTGTGCAACTCTCTCAGTATGATGAAGAGATAAGGGAGCAGGGTGCGATTGTGTACAAGTGAAAAGTGAAGATTATAAATTCTTTTTTTTGTTCTCTTTTGTATTAAAATTATGCTTGCAGTAAATCTCATTTGCTCTTGGTTATTAAAGATATGTGTGTGTGTGTGTGTGTGTGTGTGTGTGTGTGTGTGTGTGTGTGTGTGTGTGTGTGTGTGTGTGTGTG
>CM074967.1:8881006-8902591 GCA_037577455.1 Pangasius macronema | reverse complement strand
GTTTGACCTTGTAGGAACATTTGGCTGGTCTGCAAGAGTTAATCTGCTTTTACAGAAAAACTGCAGCTTTTATTTCCTTCTTTTTTTTTGGTTAGTATAGTTAAAGTTAGAGTTAGTTTTAGGTGTCAATGGAGGTTCTCACATGGATAGTAAAGTGTGTGTGTGTGTGTGTGTGTGTGTGTGTGTGTGTGTGTGTGTGTGCGCGCGTGCACAGACCTCCACATACACAGGAAATTTCATGATAATTATATGCAGGGAGTAATTACTTTTCCAGACAGATAAAGATGGCCAATTAAATCTTCAAACAGGATGAGTTTACGTAGATCATATCCACGCAATTACTAAGCAGTTTCAAAGGAGCTCCACACTACAGAACATAAAGAACCTTTGTTTTTGATGTGTGTGTAAGCCCTTGGTGTGTGTGTCTGTGTGTTTATATTGGACTGTGTATAGGTTCGGTGGTTGGATGGAGCGGATGGGGTTAGGGAGGGGTGCTTCATGCTGCACACTGCAGCTGTGTCTCTGGGGTTATGTACAAATATTTAAACCCACTCACATCCTTTCCCTCCAAATGGTCTCCTCAGCACCCAGAGCAGCTTCTGTGGCATGTCACACTACTTCACCTCAGTCACGTCTTCAGACTGTCTTCAGAAGTCCCCCGTTCCTGTGGCGTACCATACACCACGACAGGGAATGCACTGCTGCATGTGATGGACAGCGTTAAAGAAAGTGAGGGCTTTTAAAGTGACTTTAAGCTTCAGTTTTATTTCTGTTTAAAAATAAGTAAAGAAAACATTCATACACTCTGAAAAACAGACTCCATTTAGCACCCTTAAGGGTTCCTTGACTTAATAAATAAAAGAAAATTCCGTCCATTCATCCATCCATCCAGAGCTTAGGTTACTGTGTGGAGTTTCAGTGCATGTTCTCCCCGTGTACAGTTGAGGTCAAAAGTTTACATCCCCTTTTCAGAATCTGCCAAATGTTAATTATTTTACCAAAATAAGAGGGATTTAGTGCTGATCTAAATAAGATATTTCACATAAAAGATGTTTACATATAGTTCACAAGAGAAAATAATAGTTGAATTTATAAAAATGACCCTGTTCAAAAGTTTACATCCCCTTGATTCTTAATACTGTGTTGTTACCTGAAAAACAGCTGTGTGTTTGACTAGTGATGGTTGTTCATGAGTCCCTCGTTTGTCCTGAACAGTTAAACTGCCTGCTGTTCTTCAGAAAAATCTTTCAGGTCCGACAAATTCTTTGGTTGTCCAGCATTTTTGTGTATTTGAACCCTTTCCAACAATTACTGTATGATTTTCAGGTCCATCTTTTCACACTGAGGACATCTGAAGGACTCATATGCAACTATTACAGAAGGTTCAAACGCTCACTGATGCTTCAGAAAGAAAAAACATGCATTAAGAGCCCGAGGGTGAAAACTTTTTGAATTTGAAGATGAGGGTAAATTTAGCTTATTTTGTCTTCTGGGAAACATGTAACTATCTTCTGTAGCCTCTGAAGGGCAGTACTAAATGAAAAAATGTACACATCTCCATTCTGTTCAAAAGTTTTCAGATGGACATCAAATGCAGATTCTGAAAGGGGGATGTAAACTTTTGACCTAAACTGTATGTGTGGGTTTCCTTCGGGTTCTCTGGTTTCTTCCCACTTCACAAAAACATGCAAGTAAGGGGACTGGCCAAGATAAATTGCCCCTAGGTGTGAATGAGTGTGTGATTGTGTGTGGGCATGGTGTCCTGTGATGGGCTCCAGGGTGTATTCCTGCTTCATGCCCAGTGTTACCAGGATCAGCGCCAGATCCCCCATCACCCTGACCAGGATAAAGTGGCTGCTGAATTCAGTGAGTGAATGCACATTAACTGACATCAGTATTCACGATGTAAATGTATCAGATTTGGCCAACTGCCTAATTTTCATCTGCTGTCCCTGGGCAGGTTGATGTTATTAAAAAAATTAATAGGACACACCAAAACACAGCCCACAATATGAGCTTGACACTAATTTATAAGCATTATTAACATTTTATATAACTAAACATCATGTTTGCACTCCTGACTTTCCAGCAATCATGTTTAATTTTTTTCTAGAATAAGATAGTGGTTTTCACGTCTCTTAAATCAGCTGGAAGGTCATTCCTTGGCCTGTCTGTATGGGGAAGCACTTGAAGGCTTTATGTAGAAACCTGTAACAATGCAGTTTTCCTTTTGGAAAAGTTTTCAATTTGAACTGCTTTTAAACAGTTAGAGCCGCTAAACATCTAATGAAATCATGTATCTATTTCATTTTTGTTAGATTATTGGAAATATCCTCTCTGAAAGCAAATCTAGTTTTGACATAATATAAACTTTTCAATATAAATATGGACTTTTGTCCAAGTCACCTTTTGCATCCTCGCGTGACTGGACAAATTTTGGGTGTGTGAAAGATGAAATAGATGATATAGTCAATGGAGGAAGCACAGTAGTGGCAGAGAGAGGGAGGAGGATTCAGTCATTTGGGACACTCCCTCACTACATCTTGCGACGAGAAGGAAGTCTCATATTCAGATTACATATTCAGTGCAAAAGGCCAGAGACTGTTATTGCTGTACTTCTGTTTTAAGAGTCAGTGCCTGCAGGTGTGGTTTGTGTGTGGTTTTGTTGAAAGGGAATTGGTCTAACAAATGCAAAGGTGAATTCATCTTCCTCAAAAGGACACTTCGGGAAGCATGGACAGTTTATACTGTGGATTACAACCCAAAGGCAAAGGAAAGCTGGTGAGAACTTCTATGAAATATTTCTGATTTCCTTGGATCTGATTTCTTTCTTTGGAGTTCATTGGATCTTATTGGATCAAGCTGTAACTCGTCTGGAGAAAGGGCAGGTGTTGTGTTTCACTGTGGACTCTTTGAAGACTTTCTGGTGCGTCATTAGAGCTGCTTTATTTATTTACTGTACCCTTAGACATTAACTTCCCATTTTGCCCCTGTCTTTACTCAGCACCTGCTCTTTACTTAGCTTTATTCTGGCTTTTCTAAACTCGTACTTCAAAGGAGTGGAAAGTCTTAAGAAACTGTTTGGTTTCCTTTAAGCTGCTTCTACACTGCCAGAACTTATTGCTCCTGCTGTGGTGTTTTTCACCGTCACGCTCCATAAGTAAACAGAAGATATTATATGAGAGTGAGAGGAACACGGGCTTATTCTGGAGATAACAGTCAAGAGAAAGGACACACAGACAAGAGCGTAGAAAAGATATGCTGACGGGGAGGAAGTAACTTTGATCACTCTTGAAGAACTCACATGAGGACTGTTACACTTGAACACAAGTGAATGAATTCAAGGACAGCTTGTCTTGCTGAGACATTTAAACAGCCGTGTGGGCTGAAGCTGTCTAAAACGAAGCTGTATAAGTACATTCAATTTTCAAGAGGCTAAATTTTAGCAGGAGGTAAATTATAATAAATAAATATCACCACCAATGGATAACCAGGCTATTATCCAGAACCGGGTAGTTGCAGGAAGATGGGAGCTTCTGGTCCGCTATGTGTCCCAACACCATGGCAGAAGGAGAGCTGCTAGTTGTGGGAACAGAATCGCAGGTGGAAGGTGGCTCTCGATCTTGACCATCATTCTCCCTCTATGCATGTTTGTGTGTGTCAGTGGGCAAATGGAGGGGATGGTGCACTCAAGCTTCCGCAGGCTAAGTGGCCGTGAGAAGAAAGAGATGCAAAAGGAAATTTTGTCCATTCTGGGACTCCCAGGACGGCCTCGTCCACACCCGCCTCTGCGTCCTCCTTCATCTGCTCCACTTTTCATGCTGGATCTGTACCATGTTGTGTCAGCTGAGGGAGATGAAGGCCCAGGTGTGGGCTTCATCCCTGAAAGTGTCAGTCATGCTGCATTGCCCACCCTAAGCACACACACGGCACCACTTGGCACGGTGGTCAGTGAGGCAGACACCGTCATGAGCTTTGTCAACCTGGGTGAGTGACAGATAAAATACTTTGGTTTATTCCATAAATTAACCAGCTGTTCTTGATTCTTCAGCTTCAGTTCTGTTACAATGTGCATAATACCAAGTCAGCTCATGAGCTTTATTCTGATCAGGGAAAGATGTTTCAGACCAGCGCTCCACACACCTGCTTAAAACTAGCGTCCCTTAATATACTGAGGGATTTTAACAGTAATCACCCTAGCTGTGTGTGATGCAACTGTTCTCCAAGTTACAGGAACATTCCAGGGTTTTTTTCAAACTAATTTCTATCCACTGCACTCTTAGAAAAAAGGTTATGTATAGAACCCTTAGGGATTTGGCTTTTAAAAACTATACCTCTCTGCTGTATAGAGCATAGGGTTCCACTTTAAGTAGAACCCCTTTAGGAAGCTATTACTGAACCTTAACTATTCAAAGAGCACCTTCCTAAGAGTGTAGTGTATGGTGTATGCGCCAATGTAATTACCACTGGCAATAATTTCAACACATTTCCAGGAATGGAGAATAGAATGGAAAACCAATTTATTTACTTGTAATGGAAGCTTAAGGGCAGCTGCAAGGCAAGTAACAACTAACCCTACATCTCACTGTTCTTTACTCAGCACAGGGAAGTGTGATGCAATTCTTGTTTGTGGTAATCAGCCAAATGCTAGAGAAGTGGTGGACTCAGATTAGGTTGAAAATTATGGATTATTTGCATAAATTACTATTTCCTGACTTGGAATTTCTTTTTACTGAATTTTACTTGCAAAATCTTACAGCAGTATCTTCCCTTACCCCATTAAGGAGGTGACTTAAACTCAAATTCAAAGGCACTTTAGGGACATCAGGCTTGACTTGAATGTGCGGGTGAGATAACACGATTTAGGATTGAGAGTGACATTACAACACCAGAGTTATTTGTCTTGGTTGTCTTTTTTATTTATCTTGCATTTCATCATTACATCGTTAGTGTGAACACACATCCTTATGTTTGCCAAGATAAATAAATGTAATGCAAAGTGTGTGGATTTGGCATTGGGGCAAGAAGCACAAAACACCATAGTGAGAGCTAGGATTGGTGTTTTATTTCACTGAGAGAAGCACATTATCTTTCCAGTATCTTTTCCTGTCGAGACGATGCTTATCTGTCTCAAAATTGCAATTAGCCATGTTGTTCTCAGTGGCCTCCTCCCTTTATCTCTCTCCTGTGTCTTCTTCATGGGAGGATATCCGTGTTCTCTTATTCTAATCACCACTGCCACTGTTGTCCTGCAGCATATGTATAACAGCTCATGAGCTGATGAGCTGTTATCCTGCGGCATATATGTACTGCTGTACTTGAGCTCATCTCTGCAATAACCTGTGAGGACTGAAAGGGACTCTGATGAGTGTGAACACACAAAGCACAAACAGTGATTAGGAACTTGTATGCAGTTCGAGTGAAGGCCAGGAGGCATATGATGATGCTGAACGCGCACAGCTGTGCAGGATTACAGGCTCCATTGCTAGGCAGAAAGAGAAGGAGGGAGAGGAAAATGAAAATAATGTCAGGCACTCCTCTAAAAATACACTACAGGGCTGTAATTAGTGGTTTTGTGTTGAGTAGCAGCCGGCCCCACAGAGCCTCTAATTACCCTATAGTGCAGCCATGGCCATGGGTGTTAGTCTGGTCCACAGGCCTCTACAAGGACAAATGTTCATCTCATTCTCTCTTTATCCTCTCCTTGTCCCATGCACTCCTTCATGAAGGACACTCACACTTCCAACACCTCTGCCTTCATTTCCTTCTATATAGTCTATACAGCTCATGAACGTTCTCCTCTACTCTGGAGGGTAATCTAATTTACCCTCTCTCACCTAAAGCTCATTTTGTGTGAACTTCTCCCTTATTCTGCCTCCTTCCCTTCATCTCTCAGTCTTTCTTACTGCACTGTCATCCTCTAGATCAGGTTAAGGGCAGCTGGGATCTTGCGAGCTCTCAGTAACTCCCCCCTTGCTCTCTTTCTGTCCTTCAGTGGAGCATGAGAGAGATCTACTCCAGCCTCGGCCCTACTGGAAGGAGTTTCGTTTTGATCTGACGCCGCTTCCTCAAGGAGAGACTGTCACTGCTGCAGAGTTCCGCATCTATAAAACCCTGACTATGGGTCAGAGAGCTAACCGTACCCTTCATATCTCCGTCTATGAGATCCAGAGGGAAAAAAGATCCAGGTCACACTCTAATCTCTTTCACAATGCATGTGATTCATCAAACACCTCAGTATCTGATACTATCCAATATTTTTAAGTATTTATGAAGCACTAAATATTGCCAAAAGCCTGAGAATTTAGGTAAGTTAGTTTTTTTTTTTAAAGTGTCTCTTTCTTATTGTAAAATTTTCTCTAGAATTTTATATTATAGAGAAATGGGTTATTCAGGGTTATTTGGATGGTTAAGGTTTAATCTCACCCTACAGTGGTGCAGTGAATAAAGTTGCTGCCAGACAGCTCCAGGGTCCACTGTGTGCAGTTTTGCGTGCNCGTGCCCACATGGGTTTTGCTTCTAGTTCTCTGGTGTCCTACCACCTCCCAAAAATATACTAGCAAGTGGACTGGCTACTCTCCCTTTCGTGAATGGGACAACTTTTGTTTTAGGTTTTTACCTAGAACCTTTAAAAGATCACCAACAGGGGCTAAATGAAGAATTTTAATTCTAGATGAATTTTTAATGTACTTCTTAAAATACTCCTTAAACAATGTCAAAGAAATATTTGAAATTTGAATATACTACACTAAGAGAAAAAATCTAATCCTTAATACTAATTTAAACGAGAGATTTTCCCAAGATGATATTTGGAAAGATGATATTTGGATTTAGTTTCCTTTGAAGGGACAACTACAAAGAACCTTGAAGGTTTCCACCAAAGGGACAAAATGAAGAAAGCTTCATGGTGCTAGATAGAAGAGTTTACCAAAAAGCGTGTTTTTCTCCAACCTTATTGTAATACTTCTTACACATTAAAGAAAATACTTAGAATCTTTATATTACGCTGAAATATTGTGGTACTTTTATGAAAAGGAAAACGCCTATTGTTTTGTCTTCTACATAGAACTTTAAAGGGCTCCCCCAGAGGGCCAAACCAAGGAATCCTTCACACGCTAGATTCTTTTGTAAGAATGTGACCGGCGAAGTTACGGTTTACTTTCAAAAAGCAGTGTGTGTAAGCCTGATTTTCTTCATGAAGCCTGATTTAGCTGGTGTGATTTTAGGGAACCTGAGCTAGTATTGTTGGACATGCAATCAGTTCCAGCAGGGCAGGAGGGCTGGCTGGCCTTCGATGTAACATCTGCCAGCAACCACTGGCTCCTGCATCCTCGAAGCAACCTGGGCATCCGACTGTACGTGGAAACGGAGGATGGTGAGCATCTCATTAGGCACTGATTCAAAAAATATTCAACTAATAGTTGTTTTATATTGATGTGTGATTGTCTCTCAGATCATGTATTCATGTTAAATAGCAGTTTTAAGTAGTGATATCTGTTTATAACTTCACTGCGCTCTTTTCCTCTCTCAGACCGCTCATTATCTGCTGGCTGGGTGGGTTTGGTGGGCCGCAGAGGACCGCGTTCCAAACAGCCTTTCATGGTGACATTCTTCAGAGCCAGCCAGGCCCCCTGCCGCCCACCTCGCGCTCTCAGACACAACACACAGCGCAGGAAAAAACACAAAAATGATCTGCCTCACCCAAACAGACCAGGTTTATTTGGTAAGGGCAACTGGATATGTTTAAGGTATAGTGTGTCAGCCTGACACATATTGAACATCTGATGAGTTGAGATATTTAATTTTCAAATTTTCTGTAGGAGAGATTGCTGTCAGAAATATGATGGGCTTAGTTTTGCTGGTTTCATCTAGAATGTAACATTAAAGCCAACAGACTTATTCATTAGCATTACAGTGTTTCGGTAGTTTCTGACTCTAAAGAATAAGATAATCTTTTAATAAGAATAAGATAATCTTTTAATAAAATATGACTGAATTAGATTGGTTTGCATTCTGTTTTCAAAATAGAAGCAACTTCCAAGATTATATGGTGTCTTACACTGAAGTACCATCAACACAGCAACAGCTAAACAACAACAAAACAGTGATATGCCGAGGCCACTGTCATTACAGTTTGCTCATAAATTAATGTCTTTTTTTTTATTATTTCAGATCAAGCTCCTGTGAGTAATGGGCGACAGGCCTGTAAGAAGCATGACTTATATGTCAGCTTCAGTGACCTGGGTTGGAAGGTAAAGACTTACCTATCCCCTAAATTAACACTATGCTACAAAAATGTATATTTGCAATATCACTATCAACATATCACTGTTTTTGAAACATGTTAGGCACCATTAGTCGCATTAGTTATTAAAATATCTTGCATACTTTTTTATTTGAGAGCTATGCTTAATATACACTCACAGGAACATTAATAGGAACATCTGTACACCTCTGATTAGATGCAATTACTGTAAGATTAGTCGGTTAGTGTAGTTAGTCGGTCAGTCGTCGTGTTACACATTTAAGAACGTCTACGTCCAGTTCTGTAGTCAATGGGGGAAATTTTGATATCAGTAACTTTGACGGTGGCATAGTTTGGCTTGAATATTTTAGAATCTACTGATCTCCTGGGATTTTCATACACAACATTTTACACAGAATGATGTGAAATACAAAAACATCCAGTGAGTGGCAGTGAGTGGCAGTGACAGATGAGAATGGACAGAGCGGTGTTGAACTAACATGAAGGCTCCGTAACTCAAATGACCACTCTTTACAAATACGGTGAGCAGAAAAGCATCTTGGAAGCACAACACATCGAAGCTTGAGATGAATGGGCTACAACAGAAGAAGACCACATCGGGTTCCACTCCTGTCAGCCAAAAACAGGCATCTGAGGCTACAGTGGGCACAGAGTCAGCAAAACTAGACAGTTGAAGATTGGAAAGACATTGTTTAACCTTTTTTCAATCTTCAACTGTCCAGTTCCTGAAATACACAAACCAGCCCATCTGGCACCAACACCCATACCAAGTCACATTTTTTCTTCATTCTGATGTTTAATGTGAACATTAACTGAAGCTCTTGACCTGGATCTGCATATTTTATGCACGGTGCTGTTGCCACATGATTAGCTGATTGGATAATTGCATGACTAAAGCATCTGTACATGTGTTCCTATCAAAGTGGCTTCTTCTAAACTCTGTTTTTTTTCCTCTCAGGATTGGGTTTTGGCTCCTCCAGGTTACTCAGCATATTATTGCGATGGGGAATGTGACTATCCTCTTGGTTCCTGTATGAATGCTACTAATCATGCCTTGATCCAGCTTGTGGTTAGTACTTTTAACATCAAGCCTCTTTTCCACTGTAAGATCAAATGGTCACCACAGTCATGTCTCCCTTCTGAGCAGGCAGTGTCCTGTGACTGCTTACATCTATTACATTTATAAATCAAGGCCAGGAAGCACCTAAATAAATAAATAAATAAATAACAGGAAGTGATGCAATAGGTCAGCAATGGCATCCTCTATTTGACATGATGCCAGTTTCTTAGGGTTTGGGAGGTTACTAGTACATGATATTTCCCTCGAAAGAACTTCAGTCTCTGGAGCTTGAAAAGAAAACAAGCAGAATGTGAGAAACTGGTTGACCTGCTTTCCAGGCTAATAAGAGAATGCTATTTGCCATTAAAGGTTATGTGACTAACACAGGTGATCACATACCTGTCTCTGCAAGCATAGACACATAAGAAATTCGATGCAATGATGGACTTTGTCTTAAGAGCTGCTCCCCAGTGGCGCAACAGTCTAAGCATTCACCCTATCATCAGGAGATCCTGAGTTTGTATAATAATATGTCAGAGTATAATAACCCAGCTCTTGGGCTGGCAGAGATGGCATTCCTCTTTCTCCTGAGTCACACTAGACAAGGTCTCTTAGCTCATGTAGACAGAATCAGGCAGTTATCTTTTTTCCTAAGTTCTTTCAGCTAACCTACAACGCTACTTAAGCAGCAGTTTCATAAGATATGTCGGTTTTATGCATCTCAGATGAAGCACGTTAGCATCCCAGATTAGCAATGACTGATGAAATAGGAAACAACATTAGATTCTGCATTAGGGTGCTTCCACACTTGCGTTTTTTGGTGCTATGTAAAAAAAAATAAAATAAAAAATAAAAAATCCCAGCAACTCGCACGCTGTAGCCACAACAATGCCCCTACCAGTATCAGATAACTAACTAGCATGGGTTGCTATCTATTATTATCAGTAATAAAGTTGTATATTTAGATATCAGTATAACGTTGTAACCTTACAACCGTGAATTTATAAAAGGAAAGGAGGACAGTATTTAGAGGAATATAAGCTTCACTACCAAAACTAATTTTTTAAGATAGTCCTTGCTGTAGAACCACAGGTCCAAGACGTGGAGCTGGACCTGCTGCAACTCCTCTTATAATCCCTAATCATTAAAGCCTAACCCTAAGCCCTAACCTACACAACACTGTACAAAACAAAACAACACACAAGTCTACTTTAGATCTTACGGAATGCGTTTCAAATCAAAAGCAAATATGTTAATAATGTGTCTTAATAGGTTCAAAATGTCTTTCTCTTCTCTTCGAAATGTCTTCATTTTTATTATTAATAGGATTAATAAGAAACAGCCAGATTGTAACATTGTAAAACCAAATGTATTTGAACGTGCAGAATAATACTTCACATTTTTGCTAGCTGGAATGTCAAAATTTGATGTTCCATATCTCAAAACAGCTCTACACTCAGACAGAATCGTATAATACTACAGTCACAAAGTGTTAAAGCACCACGTTTGCATGATATCATATCACCACCTCCTGGTGAAGCAGGGATTTTAGATTTCTGCCCAAATGTAGTAGTTGGAACTGTGGCATCACATGGTGTTTCTTTATACATTTTTGGGAGGTTGAATATCCTGACTCATAAAATCAACAGGGTAGACGTAAAAATCAGTCAGTTAGTGTCTACATCATGAAACTGTTTTGTGTATGGCTATCCACCTGTCCAGAGGAAATATTGTTCCATGTCAAACTGTGTCCAGGTAATTGCACTGGTTTCTCTCGGATGAGTTCAGCCCGACAGTGGAATAAATGTTTAACCTGGTCACAAAAAATTTATCAGAAATAGTTATACCTGTACATCTAACTGAATTAAAGATAAAGTGACTCCTTGTCATTGGCAGGTTCACCTTATAAAACCTGACGAAGTCCCCAAGGCCTGCTGTGCACCAACCAAACTCAGCCCCATCTCTGTGCTATTCTACGATGACAACAACAACGTCATACTCAAGAAACATCGAAACATGGTGGTTAAGACTTGTGGCTGCCTATAAACGTGGCTCTGTCCTATTTAGTGGTGCCAGTCTGCCACTGTCCCCTACTGCACTATTTCTAGCAAACAAAATTATTGTTTCAAAAGAATCTTTATATATATATAAACATATATATATATATAATGTTTCGCCTGGTGTAAAAATAAGCTATTTAAAAAAAAAGGT
Source organism: Pangasius macronema (assembly GCA_037577455.1). Lineage (NCBI taxonomy): Eukaryota > Metazoa > Chordata > Actinopteri > Siluriformes > Pangasiidae > Pangasius > Pangasius macronema. Next base: position 8,891,054 of record CM074967.1, on the reverse strand, counting down.
GCAACATCCAGTCATTGTGGTTTGTAATAATTTAGGAAATAATCAGGAATTGCAGTTTAATGAATTGTCTACATCACATTACAATATCGGTAATACCGAAGGAGTGGGCTTGTACTACATTGGTTCGTCAGTAATGGTAGTCAAAGCATACAGCTAACTGTAATAGTATATTTAATTGTGTGGAATGTCTTGCTAGCACTTAGGTGAGTGAAATGAAGAGTGTGTGTGTGTGTGTTATATTTTGTTGATGGAATAAAATGAGTTTTATATTAATATAATGTGCAACTAACATGGACAGTATAGAGCCAGTAAAGATGTTTTTCCCCTTTTTGAAATATCTTGAATACCATTTATAAAGTCCAACTTTTCCGATATCTTGTACTGTATGCTAAACTAAAACAACTTATTCTTTATAAGAAACAGGAGTTATGCTTTAAAGCATACTTTGACATGACACATGAACAAAATGAAACAATTCATGATCATTTAATTGTAATGTTTACAAAATATTGCTTTCTATTGGCCTATCTACTGATTCGTTTCCTTGGCTGTCAATGCCCTACTGAAGGAGAACAAAAAGAATCACAAATTTCTAAAAGAAATTTTTTTTTAAAAATCTCTCTCATTGGAAATAATTGTGTGTGTAAAATCTTTGTCAGTCCATGCAGAGGTTGTGAGCAAGCTCTCCGTCACACTGCCACCGGTTTTCAGATTGCATTGCTGTGAATGAAGAATAAACTATCTTTCTCAAATTCTGCTACTCACGACTGATTGTTTCACTTCACCTGGATGTGCTCCATCAGGACTGCCCATGTTGTAGATTTGGTTTTTCCCATGCTGTACCAGGAAACTGTTCAATAATGGGAGTCCAGTTTTCCAGATGCAGATTATGCTGGTGTTAGTGTCCCAACTAAATTACACTGCCACTGGGGAGTAAATAAAATTTAGTCTACAGGAACTTGGATTCATTTGTGTTCAAATTTGTCTGATTTGCCACACAGAGCTTAATCACCGGACTTGGTAAATACACGCCTGAGTTATTATCAGTTAAGACGTTTTGTTTTTTCCTTTTTTTTCTTTTCCTTTAAACATTGTTACTAGCGTGACATTTCAACTTCTGACATTCAGTATATCACTTCTGTTAAAAAAGCCTTTCATTGCTGGAGTTAGGTACGCTCTTAGTGGAAAAGTGTTGTTCAAGGGTTCACTGTTACCCCACAAGAACGACTGAAACACCATTAAAGGTTCATTTTCTAACAATGTAGTATGTGAGAGACATGTTCTTTCTTATGGCAGGTCTTAGACATACAAATTTGAACAAATGAGCTGCAACTGTGAACTCAGTTGCGAAAAGCAGTGATGTAATGTCTAATAATGTTTTCATGTTTAAAAGAACACTTCTTAGTTATATTTGGCAGTTATTCATGGAAGTGGTAGCTTTGGATTCCTGATCGGAAGGTTAAGAGTTCAAATCCCAGCGCCTCCAAGCTGCACTGCTGGGCCCTTGAGCAAGGCCCTTAACCAACTGCTCAGTTGTATAAAGATAATTGTAAGTCTGACAAATGATGTAAATGTAAACGTAAAATATTTGTTGTGAAATATCCATGAATCAAGTCAGTTCCTGTTATCTCTTACATAATAACAGCTATAAATAACCCTCCCATTACCAGCCTTTTTTTTTCTTAATGCTTGTCATGTTACAGAGAAACCAGTAAGAAACTCCTCTGGCCTGAAGATTCTCCCATGGCGGTAAGCAGCGCTGACACTGGAGACTGCTTCCATAAATGTTAAACACCTCCTTACAGAAAAGCTTCACCATATCAACAGATAGCAAAAAGAAACAATTTATTACGGTGTAAAATTACGAATAATATCTTCTTTTGTTGAAACCCCGTCATAAGGTTTCGGTACCATCCAGAGTGATGGAGGACAACCCCAGCTTAACATCCACTTTTTACATTTGCATGAGGACAGCAAGTCTGCTGGAGAGAATGTGCTCCTACAAATTGCACCATAAAGCACATGAACAGTAAAGATCAGCAGTCATCAATTTCACTCGCATGTTTTGGTGATGGGTGCGAAACCTGATCTGTCTCTATCCAGATCAGCAAAACAGTCAAAACGGCGTTACACATTTGTACATGTACCAGCTCTAATTAATTTCCCTAATCAGCAAGTTATTCCAAGCGCACCACTACACAGCTCTGAGGTGATCACAATGACACATAGTGACTATATGCTTACACATTTATTGAAAACCTTAGCAAAAAATTGAAAATTAAGCACACATTAAGCAATTCAGAGGCTCTATTCAACACCCAAAGTACTTTACAAGACCATTTGTTTATCTTTGAGGAAATTTTTCCCCCCAAATGAATTAATCTAATCCAATCACAATCCTGGCCAATATTGTTAATTCACACAGTGACACAATTCCTGTTATGGCTCATGTTTACAGAGCATTACTGAGTTGTATGCACCAAAGAACATGTATGCATCTGTATTAATATGAATTTTAAAGTGAAAATGCGCAACAAGAGAGAGGGAGATATTAATCGGTGGTGGATAAACACTGTAGGTTTTGACAGAAGGTGATAATGAGGCTGTTACGGCACACTAAAACTGATGGTATGCCCAAAAGAAGGGTAATACATATAAAAATATAAAATCAAAGGGTGCTGGTGTGCTTTAGTCCATCATTAAGTCTCCTGTCACATCGTATCCAGAGTCTGTTTCTAGGAGTTGAATCAGTTGGCCAAGCTGAATCGCATCATTTCTCCCCAGGGTCTGTAAAAGACACCGTATACAATGAGAAGCAATGACGACACACGCAGAACACGTGACACGCAGAACACTGCATTTGAATGTCATGAGTACTGTGATCCACTAACACATCTGTTGCCTTACCCCAGGTGCAGATACTGGTAGCTCCTAGAGTCGTTTATGCCTGCACATCTACCAGCTCAGGGGGCATAGGAGACTTTGGGTGTTTACTCTCAAAATGCTGTTTGAAAGTCTTGGGGTCTGGCATCTGTGTCTATTAAGGACAAGAAGAAGTCACAGGTCATTAGACAGCACATTCCAACAGCAGACTAAGCCACAAAAAAAGAAAATCAATCAATCGATCGATCTATCTGAATGCTGTTGTGTTTAATGTGACAGCTCTCAGTATAAGAGCTTAGACCCACCCTGCAGACAGGACATGTGTGGACGAGTGCTGCTTTGGCAGCTGTTTTCTGATCTGCTCCCTGTGACTTTTTCTTCTCTGCTGCCTTTTTGGCGTTCTTCTGCTGCGACTGAATCTTCTGCTGCCCGCGAGCCATTGCCTTTGCCTGTAAACACCACATCCAGTTGACTTGCAATAAGAACAGTGGCTAAACAACACACAAAAACAGCTAGCTGGATGTAAGTCACCCCAATTCCACCAAAGTGGGGAACCTCTTTGACGTAGTGTTAAGAGAGACTTAGTTAATAGGTAGTAGTATTGTATGTGATGGAATACGTTTTTTTTGGGCCTGAGTGTTATCTTAAAATGTCAACACTACCCAACACGTGGTTACTTTACCTTATGGGATGAGTAATAGGGCAAATATATAGTGTGATGCTTAACAACACATTATGCAACATGTTATTTTATTGTGCTGAGCTTCATGGCAACAAAATAGAGCATTCAAAAAGCTTTTTATTAAATAATTATTTAAAGTTTTTATTTAATACTTTATTGATCTGATTTGCAAAGTCCTTTAAATGTGATGTAAAAAAAACAAAAAAAAAAAGAAAAAGTAGACAAACATGGAAAAAAGTAAACAATGAAACAGATGATTCACTAACTTTCTATTTTATTTTTAGGATTATTTTTGACTTATTATCATCTGATTAATCTGAAATTATTTTCATTATTAAAGGTAATTCTAAGTTAAATGTTCAAAATGAAGAAATGTTTCAGCTGTTAAAATCAGTGAGAGATGAGCCTGATGAATGGTTAATGGAAAAGTTCTTTGGTGCATAAAAACAAAAGGCTTTGATATATTATTAATAAAGGAAGGAACAGAAGTGAAATTTAAAACAACTGGTGAAGAAGAAATGTTAAATCCCAGCAGTGACATGTTAGTGTGAGAGACAGCTTCATGGGAAACTGAAGCCTATTGTTCATCTTCATGAGGAAGTGACTCGAGTCTCATTCCTAATTCTGACCTCAAACTGCACCTGAGAGCTCCAGCTTCTGCTTACTGTCAGGTCTCTTTACTAACCCAAACTGCGCTTCTTTTCAAGATGGGTCACCATGGAGCTGACTGGTTTATATATTTATTTTTTGTTACAATGATAGAAAAATCACACACACGTTATCACTGAGCTTTATGGTTATTACCATTTGAACTGAACATTTAAACTCAAAAACAATTAGACCTTTTAATTATGTCAACTTGATCTCTGATGGAAAGTTCAGGAATAAAAATCTCAATAATATCCAGAATATTAATCTACACGTTTAGTCTAATACCTGAATAGCTGCATTATGTTGTAAGGAGAGCAGTGGAATTTATTTTACAGCTTTATATATATATATATATCAGTCATTTAATACACTAGCGAGCTCGGCTCTCTGCCCTGCTGCTATTCAGGCCAAACATAGAGACTATAAAGACATGTCTGAAAAACAGACCTCCCTAAACATCTCCAACAATATTCACTAAATGTAGTGAACCAGTCAGGATTGTCGATTCTGGACACACACCCACCTATTAGGAGTCAGACCCCACAATCGATTGACTTGATCGTCGGGCAATAGCCGGTTAGGATGTTAGCATAGTGCAGCACTCAGCTAGCTGATGAGCCATCTTTCCTCCGCGCCCGACATTACCATCCCGCCTGCTTTACTTCACCCACTCCTCTCCTCGTTCTAGCAAGTGTTTTTCCGTAAATACAGCGCAAACAAGATCCCAGATATATTAGTAAAATAACGTGATAACAAAGCAGATGAATTAGGGAATGAAATATTCATTTGAACACTTCTTTAAAAACAATACCTTGGCGTTTCAGAAGGCGAGCCTGTCGAAGGGACGACGAGGAGGAGAGCGGATAACACACATCCAACTTCCGCTCGGGAGCCCGACATAATACAACAGAAAATAGAAATCATGTGAGTTGATTTTGATATCTATACTGTAAATTTTCAATAATTTTTAATATGGTCAATTTTTTTATATTCGTAAAGACAGTTTCTAAAAAGAATTAGGCATGAAATACATCCAGGGCAATTATGTATACATAACTTACTGTTAGTAAATCACTTTGCTTCTTTTGTCTTTTTGTGGGTGAATTTAATGTGACCCTATTGAATTCACGCTATATTTAATAAATTGAATAATAATATAATACTTAATTATAACCCAATAAAAGGAAATATACACAATGATAAAATTATATAAAATTAGCCCAAGTAGCAACACTTTATTTTGGCGGAAGCATGAACTTGACCCGGAAGTTGTTAGCGAACGTCTTCACACTGGAGGAAATAAAAAAATGGCAGAGCGCGGATATAGTTTCTCTCTTACTACTTTTAGGTAAAGTGTTGATTGAATTAGGTTTTTGTAGTCATGTTTAAAGTACAGTGAGTGTTGTAAAGCACAGTGAAGTAAATAGCTGTGTAGGAGATCTGTGTGTGTTTATCTGTGAGGGAGTGTGAGCTGCTTTGTCACGCTGAGCAAGCAGCACACTAGTGGCTGGAAACTGAAAGCCTTAAACACTTCTTATGTGTGAGTTTTATCAGTTGAAAGGTGGATAAATGAAATATTTTATCTAGTTATTTGCTGTTTATTTGTTATGGCTGGTTTCCTGTGTAGAGGTCATTCACCAACATTAATAGCTTGCTTTACAGCACAGGTTCTCAGCCCTGCTTCCTGCTCCAGCTCATCCACTCCAACTCAGCAGGGGCTGTTAATTACCTGTTTACTCACATAATGTGCCATACAGAGGGTACTGCAGGACCAGGGATGGGAACCTGTACCTTACAGCACTATTTAATTCAGTACTAAAGACAGACTAACACACCTTTGACGAAAAGAGAGGTGTCGGGAAGACCCTTTGACCATGTCTAACTTATACGGATGGCGGCTGTGGCAGCTGGTGCACCTTCTGTAGGAATCAAAGGTAAGTAATCGTTTTAAAGTTTACTTCTGTGGCCAGCTGTCCCATCCAGGGTGTATTCCTGCCTCGCACCCAGTACTCCTGAGATAGGCTCCAGACCCACTGCCAGCCTGACTAGAAAAAAAGTTATTGCTAAAATGATTGCAGTGCAGATGCTGATGATTTCCACCTTTTCCTTGCTATTCAGCCTCCAATGGTGTGGTGTTGGCAACAGAGAAGAAGCAAAAATCCATACTTTATGATGAGCAAAGCGTTCACAAAGTTGAACCAATAACTAAAAACATTGGCATGGTGTACAGTGGTATGGGTCCTGACTACAGGTATGCGGTGATCACATTTCTCTATTTATTAAGCACATAATCAGTTTATTAACCCTTGAAAATATAATTTGCATATTTGGTCAGTTATATTTAGATCAGTTTTGACCTAACTGAGTAATTCTTACTGTGTTGTACAGTAACAATGGACAAAACCATTATCTATTCCCCAAAATCACACATGTCCAGCATGAAAACCCTAATATTGTGATGTTTTGTTTTGTGATGCTTTTCCTGACAGAGTCCTGGTGAGGAGAGCCAGGAAACTGGCCCAGCAGTACTTCCTGGTTTACCAAGAGCCCATTCCCACAGGCCAGCTAGTGCAGAGGGTGGCCTCGGTCATGCAGGAGTACACACAGTCAGGGTACGTTCATGAGCTTCTTCTAATTATTCACATTTTATGCATAAGAATGTATAATAGCATTGTTCTATAATCTCAGATCTATGTGATACATTTTGAATCAGTGTTGCTACATTGTAAAAACTGAAAATGACAAATTCGAATTGGTGAAATTTTACAACTGCTTTCAATTTTTTTAGCGTTTTAGTTATTATTATTTTTTTGTAGAGGCGTACGTCCATTCGGAGTGTCATTGCTCATCGCTGGCTGGGATGAGGACAGACCATACCTCTTTCAGTCAGATCCTTCGGTAAAACAAATGCACACATTTTCTTGTAATCTGTTTTATTTTTTTTTATTACGTGGTGTATGAATTCCAAAGGCTTCCAAAGTGCATAACTCGACTCTGCTGGTCTCACAGGGTGCGTATTTCGCCTGGAAAGCCACAGCAATGGGAAAGAACTATGTGAACGGAAAAACGTTCCTTGAAAAAAGGTAATGGAGCCAGTTAGCCACATTTTGGTTTTCATAACAACCACAAAAATGTCCACTGCTGGGACTAAAACTACAGTGTGCCCTTACTATTAAAAAAAAAAGTCATATGGATTTATCTCTGCTACTTGCTGGGTTTTTTCTTCTGTTCTGTCTGGTGCAGAGCTACATTCTAACTCAGAAACATTTTTACAGGTGGCTTATAATAATAATAATAATAATAATAATACACAGATTCATTATGTGAAATTTTTTTCCTGCAACTCAGTTTGAAATTATATGATTATTAAACATTGTTTAAACATTAAATTGAACATTGAATTGTTGCTGTTTCCTTAATTCCAGATACAACGAGGACCTGGAACTTGAAGATGCCATACACACCGCTATCTTGACCTTGAAGGTGCGTTACAGCTTTACAAACTATTGTAACAAACATCAGTGAGCAAACTTACTGTGGATTTACTTAATAGTAGGTATTANTCTTGAAAGACAGAAAGCTCAACTCGGAGACCCTTCAAGCATTTAGCAGTTATTTACCTTCTCGAGCAACAGTAGTAATTTACGACATTAAGAATACTAATATCTGTCCTTTTTTTGTATTACCTAAACCATTCATTCTCTCTCATATGTTTCAACAGGAAAGTTTTGAGGGACAAATGACGGAAGATAACATTGAAGTGGGCATCTGTAATGAAGCTGGATTTCGTAGACTCTCACCTGCTGAAGTGAAGGATTATCTGTCAGCAATTGCATAAAAAACTGCAGCTATACAAGTGTGCTTGTTTTTTTCATTGTTCAAGAAAACTGTATAATTCTGAATAACAGCATTTTTATTATTTGTATATCTACTTTCCTTCGTACAAGAACACAAACTATCAATAAATGTTACGACTCTTTGTTTTGCTGCTTTACTTAAGGAAAAATGCAGAACCAAAAACACATTTGCATAACAATTAAAGCAGTTGTGAAGATAAATGGCTCTATAATGGCTAACAATAACAAAAACAGCTGCATAGAGCAAGTTATTCACCAATAGGCCATGCTACAGTCGACTGTTTCAGATTAGAGCACTTTTTCAAAACAACACACTCATACACATCTGTAAAATTTTCTCGTTAAAATGAGTATTAATATTTATATTTAGTCATAATTACTAATGTCCTAGTTGTCAGAGGTCAGAAAAAATTTCTTCTTCCAGTCAGGTTTTTTCTTTTTTAATGAAGCAATTTGCAAACAGTGAACAGCTTATTCACACTGTGCTGTGAGCTTTAGGCTTTGAGACAATGTTGAGGCTGAATCACACATGTCCATGCATTGGCCACTGAGTTGGCTGAATCGTTATTATCCAAAACGTTCTGTTAGCGTTGAGCAGAAGATGTAGAGTCGTACTGAAACCATGTCAAATAAATGACGAAGGTTTTAAGTAGTGAATGCTCCAAAGTGTTGCACAAATTCAGGAAGTTTATAAACATTTCCCAATCCCACATCCGGGTCCATGCTGATAAAGTCATCCAGGTTCATTTTGGTTTCTACAAAATCAGATTCATGAGCTGTTAGAGAGAAAAAGCAGAGAGAAAGCAAAGGAAACCAGAGGAAAAAGCATTTACCTGTAGTTTCTATGCAAGGATATGGTGGTGGGGGCATACGCCATTTCCCGTTAGGATGCTTCATGTGAGATCTATCTGAAGCAAACTTCTTTAAATAGGTGACAGCCGGTATGACTCGCATTTTCCTGAAAATAGCACATACTGATTTGACCAAATGTCTATGAACTTGACATTTTAACCAAAGTTTAAAAAGGTGAAAGTAGACGTTTATTTCTACAGCTTTAACTTGCCTTTGAAATTTTGGTTTTAGCAGCTCATCAGATCGAAATGCTTCCCTTGAATACACGTCAAAAGGACATGGGAAGGGGAGAGTGGTGTCCAGATCATACACAAAACTCTGTGCTTGTGGATTCATGTGCAGTAACACAACATGGTAATCCTAAAACACATCACATATTAAAACACATAAAAAAATGACACTGATTTTCCCCCTTTGAACTTGATTCAAATTAACTTGAATATGATTTTCCCCCTTCATTTTGTGATGAGATCTGCGTACCCATATCACAGGTTCAGCCCCTCTGCTGGATTTCTGTTTCCAAATAGGGATCTGCATTACACAGGAAAAAAACATGATTAACACCATGAGCAAAACGTGTCAATCTCTACTTTCTCATTAAACATTACACACCGTTTTATTTTCATTCGATATGAAGACGGCATGCACTTCGTCCAACGGACACACCGCCTGAGCCTGGATGTAGTCACACAATTTCCACACGTTCTCTTCAGACGTCTTCTTTTACGTAAACTTTTCCTGTCTTGTCTACATTTGAATAGAAAGAATTTCATAGCACACAGAGTCCCTACCTTGACAACCACCACATTTCTCACTTAAAGACAATGATGTGATAATTGTTGATAATCTTTCAGACTTGCATCATCTGCCTGGAAGCTTTCGATAAGGCAATACAAATTACTATATTTATGACCGATTTTATACTGGAAATGGCATTGAAAAAATAAGAGTGCAAGTTGTTTTCTTGATTAAACAATATATAAATATTATTCCAACAAAGGGTTCTGTAAAAATCTTTTTTTAAAGCATGTCATCATAGTGAAATAAACATTTTAATTCTGAAATCATCTAAAGACTAGATATTTGGTTGGATTAAGTTTGCAAATATGGAAATAGTTTTACA
>CM074967.1:8849456-8865687 GCA_037577455.1 Pangasius macronema | reverse complement strand
AGAAACATGTAGTACTGTGCAAAAAGCTTGCATATTAGTGAAGCTGTCTACCTCAACACTGAAATGAAATATTTCTAGATATAAAGAAATACCATAAATATCAGTTAACAGTAAAAAAAATAAATAAATAAAAACTTTTTGGAGTGACCGTCCTTTGCCTTTAAATCACAAGTGTGCCTGTTCTGCAGTTTTAAGGAAATCAGCCTTGATAGCTTGTTCCAGCATCTTGGAGAACCTCTCACAGTTCTTTTGAACTTCTTCTGTTGAATAACAGCATTGTGTTTTACGCCTACAAATTAAGTATGTTTAATCTAAAAAGTCACAGAATATGATGCGTTCCTTAACCAAAAAAAATGACCACTTTCTTTTTTGTAAAACAAATGTTTAGTTATCAAAAACATTTTCTTTTACACCTAAGTCAAATATATAAAATTAATGAACACCCAAGACTGTATGTCTAATACTGGGCACTTTGGTTCATTTGAAAGTCAAAAGTATACAATAATGTACAAAAGTCTTAAACCCCTTTAAATACATATAGGGAGCTTAAGAGCCTGCAATATATAAAGGTTGATTAAGTTCATCTTTAAAGAGTTAGCAGATGAGTACGTGAGGTGCCCTTGATCTAGAGAGGAAGGTGTGAGGACACGGATCTTAATCATTCAAATATAGGGCAGGTGAAAGTCCATCACTCTTATCTTTAATGTAGTATATGCTCTTTGGTCCAAGTCTCAAGCCTTAGGGCTTCTGTCTCATTTCTCTTTCTATAAAAGTGTCTGAATACAAACTTTGAAGGACATTTTTCAATCTTTAAACTGACTGAAGACATACAGTGGGGTCCAAAATTCTGTGACCGCATTGAAAATCTGGGAATTTTTGGGGATTCTGCACTATTTCTAGGTCTCTACTTAAATGTAAGCAAATTTGTGATATTGACCATGTTAACTGCTTTGCACAAAAGATCAGCTTTTCCTCAGGCCTAATCTCTTCTACTGAAGCATGTTTTCAGATGAAACTCTGATGGACGTGACCTAAAATGGATCATAAGGTTTTGCACAAACTTGTGGAGTCCATGCCAGCTTGAGTGTACACTGTCATTAAAGCAAAAAGGAGGAAGTACCAAATACTAAGAAACTCTGAAGTTCATGTAAATATTTCAAAGAGTCTACTTTTCACTCAAGTTGTTGCCAATAATATAATTTGCAATGAAAATTGTTGTATCACATCAGAAAAGAATGCAAAATAGATGTATTTCCACTAGTGGTCTCAGACTTTTGGACCTCACCATGAATATTAGTTCATATGAAACTATATTTTTCTATTTTTAGTATGTTGAGTTTTCAATAGACAGCCATAGCTGACCTGTTAGTAATGTATTCACACTATACAGATTAGTTGTATATGGTAAAAGTATTGTGGTCTTCTAAACTGTATTAAATGCAGTTAGTGTCCAATAATGATTTGTATTGGCACTGCCAAGCTGCCAGTGTTAGGCCCTTGAGAAAACCCTTTCTTAACCCTTTCTGCTCCATGTCTGACCCTGTGCTCTGACCCCAACTTTCTAACAAGCTGGGATATGCGAAGAAAATACTTTAATTCTTTAAATAAATATTTATATTTAATTTAAAATAAAAAAATATTTAATTATTTAAGACAAATTAAGGCTTCTTCTTCTTATTATTGGGATGAATGCTCATGAAAATGTTTTTGACTTAGAATGCAACACTGGACCAAAAACTGTTTTGCTGTATGTTTAAGTAAAGGACTGGCCATATCCTTCTCACACTGCTTAAGTACACTTTACTGGGTGCAGTAAAATAAGTCTGCTTGATAAGGTCGTAGTTTATAGCTATGTTTTATAACTATAAGTGAGCTATGTGATGGTAAGTAACATTTTCACATACAGTGGAAAGTAAAGTTATTCTATTCCAATTACATTTCTCTTGCATCTGATTGAGACTGTAGTCGAAATACAGCTTGATAGTTGATTAGCATGAGTTCTAACTTGGAGCTGTATTGTGAATGTGGTCCTTATTAGTGCTGCAGTCAGCTCACACTAGCAGCATTGTACAGGGTAGACACAGAAATCGCTATCTCTTTCTCTCTCTTTCTCTCTCTCTCTCTTTCTCTCTCTCTCTCTCACACACACACACACACACACACACACGCACGCACACACACACACACACACACACACACACACACACACAGAGAGACTATAATAATTAGGGGGTAGGTAATGTAGGGGTAAATTTAGTAGAATTAAGTGGGATGAGTTAACCATTTATATACAGTGGATATAAAAAGTCTACACACCCTTGTTAAAATTGCAGGTTTTTGTGAGGTAAAAAATGAAACCAACATACAGTATAAGGTCAAACATTTTTGGACATGTCACCATAACTCCCATATACTCTTTCCATTCTTCTTTCCACTAGATTTTGGAGCGTGGCTGTGGGGATTTCTCCATTCAGCCACAAGTGTATTTAGTGAGGTCAGATTCTGATGTCGGGTGAGGAGGCCTGGGGTGCAGTCGGCGTTCCAGTTCATCCCAAAGGTGTTCAGAGGGGTTGAGGTCAAGGATCTGTGCAGGCCAATCAAGTTCCACTCCAACTTTCGCAAACTATTTCTTTATGCTGCTCACTTTGTGTACAGGAGCATTGTCATGCTGGAACAGGTTCAGACCCCTTAGTTCCAGTGGAGGGAAATTGTAATTCTACAGCATCCAAGTACATTATATACAGTTATGTGCTTCCACCTTTGTGGCAACAGTGTGGGGAAGACCCACATGTGGGTGTGATGGTCAGGTGTTGTTTGTTGTTGTTGGCACTGCATTACAAAAATCTGCAGCTGTAACAGGGGTGTGTAGACTTTTTTATATCCACTGTAGATAAAAGAAAGGTTTAATACATTTTGCACATCCCTCACCAAAATGAGTATGGCAGCGTCGACAGCATACTGTATACTCATACTCATGAATGTGGCCTTTTCTGTATAAGACTAGTACCAATAAAAATACAAGATATTTATTGAATGTAAATAGAAAGTGAAAATATACCTCACCTGTTGTCAAAACAAGACATTGTAAAAAATATTAGGTATTGACCTTGTTAACTCCTTCGTACAAAAGGTCAGATATTCCTTGAGTCTTATCCCTTCCATTGAAATGTGTTCAGACGACACATTAATTTGATCTAACATGGATTGTCAAGTTTTACACAAACTCATCCAAGCTTCAGTGCATGCTGTCATTAAAGCAAAGGGGGGAGGGGGGGCATAAGACATACTAAGAAATTATGGATTTCATGTAAAAATGTATATGATTTTACTTTGCACTCAAGTTATTGTTGATTATATAAACTGGAATGCAAAATGTTGTTTGAAATTAGAAAAGAATGCAAAATAGAAGCATTTTCACTAGTGGCCTTTGGACCACATTGTAGGTACCTGGGATGAGACAATGAGTTTTTCCTAATATGAAACATATCCTGCTTCAAATAATAAGTAAAAAAAAGGTGATAAATTTGTAAATTACATGGTCAAAAGGCACCCACTTGGGATAATTAATCAGCACTTTATTTTGATCCACAAACTGAACATCTACACTACAGGCCAACTCTAAACACAAGCCAAACAAAGACTGAACACTTTCACAGAACTGCGGTACTCAGCTGATGTTTTGGAACCTGAAAGGGAGTGGTTTAGCAATACCACCATACTTCCTCTAAAAAAACTGCTTTGGCAACAAGTCAATGAGTCACACACACGCCCATACAAACACACACACACATACACATACACACATACACATGCATACACCTGTACCCAAACAAACTGTGATTACTCGTCATTGCCTGATTTGCATATAGTATACACTCTGAGAAAAGGTCACATCTAAAACTCTTAAGGAGTCTTCAACTGTCCCTCTGAAAGAACCTTAAAGGTTCTGTGTAGAACGGTACAAAAGAGGGTTCTCCCAACTAGGACAAACTAGAGCACTGTTAGGAAGCTAAGCACCTTTAACTATACAAAGAACCCACTGAAGGGTCGTTTTAAAATGATTGTGCTGAATTTATAAAAATAATAATAATAAAAAAAATACACAATTGCATGAATCACGTGAAATTTTATACATGTGATTTTTAGACACTTCACATATTGTTTCGCATGTTTTTCACATGATATGGGACTTTTCATATGTACTGCATGTGATTTTTATACAATCCTGTGCAAAAGTCTTAGCCACTTGTAAAGAAATGCTGTAGAGTAAAGATGCCTTCAAAAATAATGAAATGAAATGTTTCTACATTTTTAAAAAAAAACTACTATAAAGAGAGATTTTTTTTACATGGTTCATTTATTTTCACGTGATCTGGCACGTGATAGTAATTTACATGTGATTTTTTTTTTAAATACGTGATTCATTTAATTCACTGACGTAGTTTTGTTTTACAAGTGTCACGTCACGTGTTTACTTGAATTCTACTTTCACAAGTTTTTCTCAATCTTACTAACTATTACTAAATATCAGTCACATAATCTCATATGAAATGCATGCGACTTTTCCCTGCGAGGGAAAGAGGTGAAAACGACATGAAATCAGCCAGAATCGCCCGTTTATTGTGAGCGGAAACAGCCGCTGATGTGCAGCGAGGGCTTATATGTGGTGTGGTGGTGCAGAAAGGAGGTCCGGGAGAAGGTGTCAGTGTTGCCCAATAGCAGTATGATTGGCTTAGAGTGGGCTGGGCTGGCTTCACACAAGCCTTTATAACACTGCATGAGACATGCTGGAGAAAGAGCAGAGAACACGGCAGCAACTTTCACTCGAGTTTTGCGACACTTTCGGTCTCCTACTGGACATTTAAAGACAACCGGTGAGTGATGACTTGTACAATGTTGTCTTGGTTTTTCCCTTTTCTGTAACAATTATGATCCATTAATTTTCATTTTACACATACAGACTGTTGGACAGCCTCTAAACCAAGTCTCCTTACTCATGGTTACTTCACTTTACCTTTTCATTACTCTATCTGCTAGTCATAATGGTTTTTTTTTATATAAAAACGAGCGCGCGTGTTGTTGTGCCTCATGTTGCGCGTGGCGTTGTTGTTGTTGTTGTTGTTGTTTCACGCGCGTTATGGCACGTGCGCGACCTTTCACGCTGCTTGTAGTTATTTTTAAATAGACGCCCGTTCTGAAATTGTCTCTTTTCCGGTGTCTTCCCCCTCACTGTTCTCGCTCATTCTCGTAGACTTGGGTAAGTGCCCCCTACAGTCAGACAGAGTGTTTACAGTGATAAGTCAGTGGTTGGGTTTTAGCAGGTTGTAAGTTCAAGTCTCACCCTTGAACATCATCTGCTCATCTGTGCACTCTCCTAGCTCTCGAACCAGATATTCTTTAGCCACTCAGGGGGACCCCTTCGAGGATTTCTGTAGAACCATACAAATCTTTAGAAAACTAGAACCGTTACCCGTATATACATCCCTTGATAGTCATTAAAAAACAACAAAGATTGTAGGTCCAAGCTTGGAACTGTTGTAATTTTACTACTGTAATTTATTTTTTCTTTTCATTACGAAACCTATATCAGAGCTCCAAGGCTGATCTGATACTGACATGTAACACATCTGATTCTCTTCAAGATTCTGTTGCCAAGTTAAGCAAAGCCTAGACATCATTGGATCAGATCAAAAAATATTTAAAATCTGATCCGTTATCCATCGGTCGTTTTGGGGACAGTATTGGCCATGGTGCCAATAGTCAATATCGAATCAGTGCACATAGTGACAAGAATCAATTCTGCACATAGTGATTTTCTGTTAGCACACTGAACTACCTCAGTGTACTGATATCCAGCTCTTTATCATTTAGCCTGTAGGGTATTTCACAAACTCTGTGAAGTGTGTGAATTGGAAAATAATTGCTTGTTTTTGGATTTTGCAATTATTTTCCATTTTGGGCTATATTGGCTTATTTTTTTATTATTTATGCAAAGTAACTTATTGCTGTTGTAATCTTGAGTTAATATGTTTCGTAAGTATAGAACTTTGACATGCTTCATGGGTGCATAGTCTGTATTTCTGAAACCACGCCCTATTCACTATCACACACACTTCACTATACGTTTGTTTGTGTAAAGCTGCTTTGAGACAATGGCCTTTGTAAAAAAAGCGCTATACAAATAAAAATGAATTGAATTGAATTCATCAGATAAGGCAAAATTATCTAAATAATGCACTTTCATTCTAGGACAGTCCTAAACTTCTAAAATGATGGTGCCAAGATGATGCAAAAAGTCCACAAAGGCCTTTTTGTGGTTTGTAAGAAATAGGGGTTAAGGCACAGGGCTGCTCGTATTGAAGAACCCAGTTTAAAGATAGAACAGCAACTTCACTTTGTTAATCAGGCAAAGATCAGGTCTAGATCATTTAATTCCTGGCTTAATTTGCCTGTTTGCGACATGATGGTAAAACAGTGTCAGAAGAGCAACTAGGATCTGTTATGTAGGTCTAACCAAGCATACCTGATGTATCAGGCCTCACGATATGGTAGATTAAATAAGTGACCAAAGATCAGGGGAGTGATCATGGTCTGTGCAGATGCCAGGTCTCACTCTCTCTAGGTCTCAGTTATAATTCTGCTTAGTGTAAAGTTAGAAGTTGTCACATGTGATCACAAGCTAGTAGACTTGAATATGGTCAGTACAGATGAAGATACCCTCTTTTATTATACAGCATACAAAAAAAAACTATGAAGTTATTATGTGTGAGTAAAAGGGTTAGACAATGTACATTTCACTATATACATATGGAAATATTTGTATTTACTTATTAATTTTTTTGTCAACTTATTTATTGACAAAATTATAAATATACAAAAATCTTTTATTTGTTGAATAGTTGGGTGGGCTTACTAGATCACTTCTTAAAATGAGTTATGAAACTGAGACCTCTTCGGTGTTGAAAGAGCTGTGGTAATGAAGCAAATTCAAGCAGTGACAAAAAGGAACTGATACCAACTTTTCTAAGCTTCTTTTTGCAATGTCTAATGGACAGAGATGTGTCCTGCAGCTTGTATTTATAATATTCACATTTCTCAAAGTGAGTAAAGGTGTCAGTGTGCCCATAAAAAGATAATGAATATAATACTGAGTAACCAAGCATTTACTGAGCAAGTATACATGAAACGTCATATGACCTTTAAATTAGGCAAGTAATTATTGATGTCATGGTTGAGACTCTCCTGTGTGTCAGTCCACACTGAGCAGGTGGCCCTGGATGCATTTATGAAACAGTGAGGGTTAATGTCTGAACAGAAGGCATGCCCTGTTCTTATGCAGTGCAGCATGTAGATCTCACTGAGGCTTAACTGATTGAGCTGTTTTTTTCTACTTCCAGGTAAACAATTAACTAGGATAGACAACAAGTGCACAGGGCTTGGAAACAAGTGAGCAACCTAGATGTCCAACTGCTAACTCGCCTTATAACGGGCCTGTGTGCTTTAGGGTTTTACAGTAAAATCAAGAGAGGTTTCATCATGACTAAGGCAGTATTCATCTAGCGTTTCAGCTCTTGTATAGTCCTGAGCAGGAATGTGTGTGGGGGGCTGACACTGTACACCTCCACAGATGATGAAAAGCAAAGGAAATCATGTACTCCAACCCACAGGGTCACTCCTTGGAAAAAAAAATGACCTAGCTTGAACTTCATGTCTATAGGCAGTTGTAACACAAAGGCTTTTAACATTGCTTCAAAGCCATGCTGTGGTTGTGTAAAAGGGGCGGAGCGCAGGGAGGGAGCCATGGAAGAGGCTGTGTCAGTGGCTTCCTCTGTGCAGCGTCCAGGCCTTGCCATAGAGGAAGAGCCTGACTGGTGACCTTTAGAAACCTCTTGCCAGACAAAGAGGCTGTTCAAGCTCTCGTTCCATTTACATGCACAGCAACATTCCGGCTGCCATCCTCCATAAGTTCCAGCATCAATGTTGTCTAATCGTGTTATTTCCCCCTCTGTCCGAGTTAGTTTGTTTTGAAAAACTCGGGATACAGAAGAACCCATTCAGGGTCACGCAAAGTACCCATAAACAATAGAACCTATTTAGTTTAGACTGATATTTTAAAGCTAAATGTTATTTTTCTTTTGTATTGGAAAAACTACGAATGGACATGCATTTGAATCGTGACTATGTTTACTTTATCAATAGAAGATTTATTTATAAATAGAAGATAGTCAAGAATAATGACAGGAAATGTGTACTAGATGTACTTCCTGCTTACAGGCAGGATCTGAAAAAGAGACGTACAGTAAACATAGTAACAGGGCCAGCTAGAGAAGTGTATCATCTGTCTAACTGACAATGTACATCTTTCCTTGTACTGTTTTTCGGACACATTAGAAAAGCTTGACTGAGGCTGTTGTATGAATTATTAACATCCTCTTTCTTCTCATAGGTGTCTCCAAAACTGAAAATGGAGGAGATCCAGATTGAGACAAGGCATTTGCTTGACAAGGACCTCCAGGTATGTTTATGATTAATAGACACTTTTCTTCAACAAATCCGTACTTTGTACACCCGAGATAAATTTCTGTTGTTGTTTGTTTACTCTAGGGATTAAGAGAAGCTGTTCAGCAGCTGGAGATAAAGGCAAGTCTTTTATCATTTTTATATTTTGTTTCAATTGCAGTTTTATATTCAATGAGGTACTATGCACCAGGACTTTCTTCAGGTCATGATAAAATTTCCTTGAATTCAATTTAACTTTATAGTAGTTTGACTTTTAACTTTTATAGCACTTTTAATGATATACATTGCCAAAAAGCAGCTTTACAGAAATCCTTATGTAGATTTAGGTCCCTAATGCACAACTGGGATTATAAATCAATGCATGGTGGGATTATAAATCATTACTCTTCTACAGCTGTATACCATACAGCGTCAGAGTATGAAGTGTTTTGAAAGTATGTTGAATAGTTTTCTTGGGATAAGTACAGGACAGTCTTTATGATTACAGCAGCAGTTCTTAGGTACACAACAAATTAGACTGCTTTTCGAAGTCATGACTATTGCCATCTGGTGGTGCAAATTGTTCTGTTTGCTTAAGATAATGTGCTGTGGTTTTTTTTAGAAGGAAATGACAGCATTGCATTAAGGCTTGGTGTGTCATTAGGATGCAGACACAAAAGTCAGAAGCAATAAATGTTTTATTTTAAACAAATCAGTATTAAATGAGAAATTCTTTTGCTCATATCCTTCTTATTGAATTTAGGATCCTGGACAACTCCATGTTAGACTTAATATAAAACTCCATATTTGTCACTGCAGGCCAGCTGATTATTAAAATATTAAAAAGTTAAAGTTACTATGCCTGACCTGTACCTTCCATTCAGATTTTCACAACGAATAAGCAAACCTACATTCATATAAAATAACTTATGGAGTACAAATTCAGTCATTTCATATTTCTGCTTAACACTTTTGAATTATGAAAACTCGGTTAGCCCGACTCTTGTGAAGCGTCAGATGATCTCATGCAGCATCATGCCAGTCTCTTGCAGAGAGGCCTTGGACTTGTGATGTGAGGGAATGCAACAGCTTGCCCTCCCATGCTGACCCCTACAGATTAGCGTGATCAGATTCCAGGTCATGTGTTTATTATGGAGCCCGTAGTGACGTGGGAGGCAGAAGGATGCAACAGCCATCTGCCCAGAACTGGTTTAGGACTGCTGGCAGTTTTCACACGTAGGGCTTGTATTCTTTAATGGGATTAGCAGTGATGGGCAGACAACATGTGTTTGTCTTCAGTCAGCACCAACGGAGGAGCACATGATGTTTATCTCCTCCTTATAAACCCTGATATATCCACAGATTTTTATCAGTTCTGTTTTAGATCTTTATGTGCCAATCTAAAATTTAAACCACATCTGTGGTGTATATGGTGATAATCATGTCATTTACATGTTTTGCTTTTGTAAATCTACTATGCATTCAACAAAAAACAAAAAAAAAGACAGAAAATAGTTATTTTAGAGCTATTACAATTAAACCTAAAACATAAGCATTAAATACACCTTGGTTTTGTTCTTGTTCCTGCACTACTTGGAGGTTTGTTTGTTTGTTTGTTTGTTTGTTTGTTTTTTTGAGAAATATGTCTGCACAAAAATGGAGCAAAGGTTTAGAACAAACTGCCTGTCCTGTACTGACCACATTTGAATAGATGTGAACTTCTCATTTCCACTTCCCATTGCATATTCAATTCCTATAGTATATTTACATAATAAATAGAAAATGTTCAGTTAGCCTCAGTTTGAAAAAAAAAAACTAACATTATGTTTGGGGTCCTGTTGCACAGTAAAAAGCAATTCAAATCCTAGAATAATTTTATTTAGTAAGAGGTTAAAAGTGGTAAGTAGTTCAAAGCAAGTCAATCACAAGTGATGAACTCCACTCCGCAGTAAACAGGCCTTGAAGTTTCCGAATATATTGTCTGATACGGTCTGATCCAATTTACAGATCTGTTAAACTGGAATTATCTTGTTTTGGTCCTGTGCAAAGCATGCTGGGAGTGAGAGGCTTATGAAGAGGAGTGGCAGCAGGGGTATAAAGCCTTGAGCGCAGATGTAAAAGCTTACAAAGAGCTTACATACATTTGGATCTTCACCTGTTTACTGAGCGTTAGTTGCTCTTGCTTTGCTCCTTCTAACAACCAGCTGCTGAAATGGTTCTTGAGGATTCGGAATCAGAGCCAGTGTTTGAGATAGAAGTTTTTGTGAGTACAGACTCCACTGCTTGGTGCTCAAGCTGTTGCATGAAGATTATTTGTTCTTGTTGGAAATGTGGCCACAGACAACATGTTTAATGATAAATATTGGGATTTTTTTTAAAATATATTTGTGTTATGGATGATGGATAAAATGGCGTTTTATGGTTAGTACTATAATCAAATATCTGAAAGGATTCTGTTAGTGTTAATCGGATAAGACTGCCCGTTATGTCAAAATACAGATTTATAGTCTTCAGATGTGTGCATGCAATGTAGCGTGATATTTACCTCATTTACAAATAAAAAAAAATCAATAATTTACAGTGCTTTTTACAGCTCCCAAATTTATTGAATTCTGTGCTTCCAATACAGTCCTAAAATGTCAGGTTTGCTCAAATGCATTATAAATATATGTTCCTCTTTCTTTTCATTATGGTCCTTGCCTTTACAGGAGCATGATGTTGAGACACCTTATGGCAGAATCCACTGTACTATGAAGGGAGTCCCAAAAGGAGACAGACCTGTCATTCTCACCTTCCATGACATTGGATTGAACCGTAAGTGGCCCAATTCCAGCATATTAATTTTTTCAATATATGCTGTAAATATCCCACCAAAACTCTTGTTGTTATTTGTTATTTTCTCTCTAAAGACAAGACATGCTTTGACACACTGTTTCAACATGAGGACATGCAGGAGATCATGCAGCACTTTGCTGTGTGCCATGTGGATGCACCAGGACAGCACGAGAGTGCCAATACTTTTTCCACCGGGTAAGCTGGAAATTGCACTAGGTTAGACAACATGTAGCCTTTGACCTTTTAGTCTTTGAGTGCTGACAAGTCTGTGTTCAGGCTCATTCGCCTCTATTAATTATTAGCCTTTGCTTATCCTCGACCTATATTGCGTTAGATCTATCGTAAAACAAAATGTTGTTATACTATAAATGAATGAGCAATTATATAGGTATACAGTTTAGAGTTCAAATGTTTGTTTACTCCAGGGTTTTAAAATGGAGATAAAAGAAAATGTACCTCTATTATGCATCTACAAAAATAGAAATTCATTTTTTTATTGGTTTAATTTGAAAGGCTATGGTATCCTGCAACAGGACAGGAATCCAGAAAAATCTGGAAAAAAAGGACAATATTCACCAAAAAAAACAAAGGTTTTTCTCATGACCTCTCTCCAGACCTGATTTAAAAAAGGCCATGTATGACATCTAAGTTTTAACAGGAGGTGAATATGCAAAAATGTTTGCACTCGACTATGTTATTAATGCAAACTGTGTGACTTTGCATCTTTTGATTTCCTTTAGATATGAGTACCCTTCTATGGACCAGCTCTCTGAGACTCTTCCTCTGGTCCTGAAACATTTTGGGTAATATTGCATTCTGTTTTTTTTTCCAGCTGCTCACTAGTACTTGAATCACTCATACTTTTAAAAACGAAGGAGTCTCATGTGTAACTTTCTTTTGTTTTTGTGACTTTATAGTCTTAAGAGTGTGATCGGGATGGGGGTTGGAGCCGGTGCCTACGTTCTTGCAAAGTTTGCTGTGAGTTGCCACTTTAATAACCTGATACTTTTTGAAAGTTTTAATCAAACCTGGATTAAAAGCAGAACAAGCTTGTTTATTGTTCTTTCTTCATCGTTTTTGCTTTGTTTAGCCGCTAAGGAATGTTCCAAACTTGTTAAACACCAGCGGTGCTTGCTGTAGGGAGTCTTGATCTGATTCTTTTGAGCTTATTACTACAGACTTTAACACTTTACTCCAGTTTCGTTGCATGCATCAAGTTTGAAGTATATTTTTATGTATTTAAATTTCAGAATGATTATTAAGAATGAAAGTGGATTCTTGACTTTTTTTATATTTATTTATTTATTTATTTTCAGCTGGACTACCCTAAAATGGTGGAGGGTGTTGTTTTGATCAACATCAATCCATGTGCTGAGGGCTGGATGGACTGGGCGGCACAAAAAGTAATATTTTTTAAAAAATAAATCATTCCATAGTATTCATATGTTTATGATGTTATTTCTTTTAAAATCTTATTTATGTTAAAGTATGTTATTCAGTAGCTACTATGAATTATTTACTAATTACAGTGAAACTAACAGGAGAAACTGTGTAATCCTGGCCACACTCTTGGGGCGTCTGATTATGTGGTTAAATAGTTATGTTCCTTAGGGGTGTAAGTAACCTTTTACAATTCAAATGTATTACAGATCAGTGGCTGGACTCATGCCATGCCTGACATGATCATCAGCCACCTATTTGGAAAGGTGAGTTTGAACCCATTTTGTCGGCAGCTCATTTTTAAGACTTTTATGATTTTTCGTGACTTTTTTGGGGTTGCTTTTAGGAGGAAATTCAACACAACCACGACCTGATTGGCACTTACCGCCACCACATCATGAATGACATGAATCAGTACAACCTGCAACTCTTTGTTAAGGCATATAACAGGTGAATAGAGACTCTGTCAGTTACCACGAAGACTTGGTCAGACTTGGTTATTAAAAATGACTGACATTTGTGTTTCTGCTCTTAGCCGAAGAGACCTGGAAATTGAGAGGCCTGTTCCTGGAGGAAACATTAATGTCAGAACCATCAAGTGAGTTCAGAGCATTGACTGGATTTTGTATTAGTTAATGTATACTATTTTGTAATTACTAATTACTATTTTGCTTTCAGGTGCCCCTCTCTTCTTGTAGTTGGAGACAGCTCTCCTGCAGTGGATGCTGTGGTAGGTCTAAGTTCATACCAATAGCGCATGTCCTGTATATTTACAAGATGAACCAGTGACATTAATGAATTATAGTGCTGCAGCTTGTACAGCCATTATAAAATGGTTAACCCATTTGTTTTTCTAGGGGAACATATTTATAACTTGTATGTGCATTTTGTGAATTATTGTACTTTTTCCACAGGTGGAGTGCAACACCAAGCTGGACCCGACCAAGACCACACTGCTCAAGGTGAGTGAATGTTCTCACGTTCTCTGGGTCTTTAATCCAGCCGCCTATTCATAGCCTGGATGGAAAAGTTAGGAGCTGATAAGATTCCGATAGCTCAGCACCTGGTGACTGATTTACCTAGGGTGCATCCAGGCTGATATTCATGGTTCGACCAAGGGCAGAATTCTTCTCCACTTGACCTAGTTTTCTTGGCCTGACCCATGTTGCCATGGGGAAAGCAGGCTTAAAGCGGCTCAACTGACTCATTTGTTGCTGATAAGTGTTGTGAATAGGCTAGTTAATGGAACACTTGATGGTTAAGAAAGTCATGCTGATAGCTGTGTTTGTGAAAGCTTGGAGCAGTGAGGCATGTGTTGTGGCTGAAAGTTGCCATTTTAAAGTGTTCTCCTTTTTTCTCACTTTTTTCACAGATGGCTGACTGCGGAGGCTTGCCTCAGGTTGACCAGGTGTGTTGACTGTTTTGACTGCTAGACTCAGTGGCAGGATCTTCAGGATGGAGATAAATATTATGGATATCTTGCAGCTTAAGAGTCATGAATGCTAATTCTAATACCATCCTGAATATATGACCTGTCTTTTGGTTAAGAAAATGCATATTAAACATTTTATCTACTGTTGCTGACACTAAAAAGATTCTTTCTCATTTTATTTACAGCCTGGAAAGCTGACAGAAGCCTTTAAATACTTTATACAGGGAATGGGCTACAGTAAGTATTTAATCATCAATTAGCCTGCCAGTATTAGTTTTGCATTTGATAATATTTTTTTACACCTACTTCACCTTCTTGTTTGAAGATAGCTCAGAGGATTCTAGTGGTTAGCTTTTCTGCCACCTAGTGGTGAAATCTGCTATTGACATCTGACTAAATATGAGAATCAATATTAAACATTTAACCTCCTGAACTCATCATGCGCGATGCAATATGTCCACTCATCACTATTGTAATATCACGTCAATCAATTTTTAATTGTTTCTGTGTACATTTAATGTTTGGGAATATAAAGACTCCCATATAATGACTTATGCGGGCAGCACTGTGGTGTAGCTGGACCTGGACCTCAGTCTACCTGGTCAGAAGACAAGTTCTGAGGTTTTTGTTTTTTTTTCCCCCTGTCCTCTCTCAGTGCCCTCGGCCAGTATGACTCGCCTCGTCCGTTCTCGCACTGCGTCTGGCTCCAGCGTCACTTCCTTTGACGGCAATCGCAGCCGTTCTCACACCAACGAGGGCAGCCGCAGCCGCTCGCACACCAATGAAGGCCGGGGCCGCGCCCACACTGCCGACGCACAGCGTGCACGCACCCACACTGACTCTGCGGACAACAACTCCGTGGACCAGTCCGTGCTCAAATCTACTGAAGTGTCATGCTAAAGCAGCTCCACCCTTCCCTAAACCCTCCCATGCACTTCCTTTAACACACTTCTTTTCCATTATCTGTGTGTGTGTGCTGTCACGAAAATGCCCAGGAGTGCAGGCCACCAGCTTTGGGCACACTCTCATCCCAGAATACAACTGAATTAGTCAGAGTGTATTATTTGAGCGTGCTCTGGGAAATGCTGTCTAGATGAAGTAAAATATTTGAAAGGGAAACTCCCCTAATCTATTCATTCGCCCCCTTTTTGAGGGCAATTTTTTTTTTCTTTATGCAGGAAACACAGCACAAATACTGTAAGTGAGAGAAGTATGGGAAGAGTACAAGTTTGTACATTTGTACTCTTCATGCATTATCAATTTACTTTCTTTGCATTCTCATTTACTTGATTGTAGTGTCACTTATCTCACAAATGCCTGTAAATGGCTGAGTTTTTTTTAACAGTAATGTATTTGCGTAGTAGTTTTAATACTAGATTAATTTTCTGTATATTTTGAACGTGATTGATGAAAGGATATGGTGATGGATATAAGGGCTGGCATTTTTCTATGCTACCTACCTTAAAAATAAATGATGTGAACAGACTGTTTTCCTTTTCATTTATCTCTGTTTATTCCCCATGTTTTTGGGGTTATATTTTGTAACGTAGTTGTTCTTTAACATGATTTTTTTTTTCTACTAATGATCAAATATCAAGTGATCTGACGCATTTAAAAAAATAAACAAAACAAAAGAGTTACTGTAAATATACAAATGAATGATTCACTGGGGTTTTGGACCTAATCATGATTTTTATGGAGTAAAACAAATGTTCCGTAGAAATCCACTGTTTCTATTCTGTCATGGTGTAGAAGGATGGAAGGAGAAATCCAATAACAGGCATTTTAGGTAACATAACCTTTGTAAAGATGCACAGCAACCAAATGCAGACCACGCTGTAAATTTTAATTGTATTTATTAAAAAAAAAATAGGAAAGAAACCAAAAAAAAAACTGACTATTTTGTATGACTGAAGCTCCTCTATCTATCCATAACTGCTTATACATGGTGATAAACTTACACATGATAATAAGACATTAACACAATATACAATGGTTATAAAAAGTCTACACACCCCTGTTAAA
>CM074967.1:8838157-8849356 GCA_037577455.1 Pangasius macronema | reverse complement strand
ACTTTTGAACATGAAATTGATTATGATTGATTATCATTCTGAACACAGCCACATCTCCAGTTATAAAAGGGTGTGCATGTTTATGCAGCAAGATTATGGTAACTTTTTATTTTTCCTATTTTTCCCTAAAATGTTTCTGATTTTTTAATATGTTTTTTTTATATGTTGTAATTTCACATTGAGTGTGGGAAAATATTAATCTGTTATGATTTATCTTGGCTTAGTTTTTAGTAGACTTTCATTCTATAAACTATATATGTTGATACTCAAGAGCTGTTTATTACTGTCATTTTTTAAGACTACAGGCAAAAAAGATTGTATGAAAAAACATGCAGTACATACAATGATTCAGAATTTTCATTCAAACTCTTGTTTCACTTGTTTCATTGTTTCTCTACCTAAAATAATTCACATAGAAATTTATTTACTCAAATTGTTATTTTCTCTCAAAAGCAAATGTGGTTATTTTTTAAATATATGAATGCAAATTGGCATTCATGAAAAATTTCTATTCATGATAATGTTTCAGGAGCACTCTTTACTAAGAGTTCTCTGAATTCAGTCTGGTGTCCTTTTCACTGCCCCTATATAGTGTACTATGTAAAACAGCCTATATAGCAAATAGTGAAAGAGTGAAAGCAGTCTCTGGATTTGAACTCTGTTTAAAACATGAGGTTTTAAAACTGAATTAAAGAGAGCTGTCCACTTGTGCAAACCTCATAATATAAAGGAGCATATAATGTTCTCCTTGGAGGAGTGGACCAAGATCCTATACTACAAGTATCTTCAACCTTGTTAGATATTAAAGACATTACAGTATATAGACACAAAACAATAGACACAGAGACGCAATACAATAAAATGCTGTTATTGTCTCAACATATTGTAGAGGCACCGATAATTCTGAAACAATCAGTACTATATGTAAGCTCAAAATATCAGTCACAGCATGTGTCATTTATTATATATTTTTTCCGGAGTTAACACCAGACCAAGTTATATGCTATATTTCAGCTTTACACATCCATTAATAAGTTAAAGCGTAAGCGCAATCTATAGAATTTATCATATTTTGTTCCTTTTTAACAAATGTATTACTTACATCATAAACCTCATGCAAATTCAATTATTCATCTTCATTAAGTCAAAAGAAGGGAAACAAGATATGTCAGAAATATAAAATATATTATGATTGCAATAAAAGTAATATTGAAGTCAGAAATTATGTCCAAATATACTGCACCTATACTATAGAGCACCAATTTCTTCCAATAGGAAAAAGTCAAAGACCTTGTGAGAGTAACATTCTGTGTATATCCGTGGATAAGGCTTAAAACAGGAGTGTCATACTCCAGTCACTGCAGAGTTTGTCATGCAACTTCATTTAACACACATGATTCAGCTCCTCTATTAAGTATCAAGACCATCATTGGCTAGATTTGGGCTGCAGACCTACGTAATGGAGCCTACACAATTTCAAGCTGTCTTTTGTAGTGTCATTTCAAAGTGAAGTGATAAAAAGCATTTATTTCAAAGGGAACAACTGATGTACACTATGTTCCTTAGATGTTTTTGTTATTAAAATGGTCATGACGACCAATCAGTTTACCTGTAATTATTGGTCAAGTACAAAATACAGTATATTAACATTATATTAACATCACTCACTCACACACACACACACATACTCACACAAAGTGAGCCAGGCTGATGAGTGTGTGTGACCAGCCATCTCAACCCGAGTCTGCTGTGGTCCTGAGTTGCATCCACTGTCATTTGCTATGCAAGTATTGTCTGCTTTTTTTGTTTGTTTAATTAACCTTTGTGTCACATTAAAGCTATGTGAAACTTTGAAACAATAGACATTTTGTATAAATCATTTGGTAAAAAATCCTAATGAAGTCATTTTCAATTCCAGGCTCTAGCAGTACAAAACATCAAAAGGTTCAAGGGTGTGAATACTTATGCAAGGGAGTTTCTTTGTGGTGGTGTAGTGCTCATATTAAAATAGCTGTTGCCTAAAAATCAAGTTCTAAGTAACTTAGTTCTATCATATAATTTTTTTTGCCAGTTATTAAAAAGCGTTAAATAACAATGATTTAACCACAGAAACATTACTGTAATATGAATCACCAAATTTTATAGACCCAGCAATAAAGTTGAAATCAGTAATTAAGTGTGATATCTAGCTTAGAATTTACTGCAAACTTTTCTGTTTTGATCCTTTTTACTGTGTCGACTCCAAAAGGTGACCGACTGAACAGCAGCACAGTAGTCGCCTGTTCCTCAGTTCATAATCTCTCGATTCTCATAGTACTGCTCTAAATCTGCAAAGATGTCATTGGGGTTTTTGCAGCTGAGGTTGCAGAAGCAGGCATTAATCCACATCACCTGCCAAGTGACCACGGCTCCATTAGGGCACTGGAACTCCACCTGCACCGTTTTGGATTTATAAGGGATGCAGCAGCGCTCATCTGTGCAGACACCACAGTACTTCGGCCGGTAGAGCTTCTTGCTAGTGCAGCCTGAGATGGTGAGGTTGGCCGGTTGATCTTCCCTGTAGATGTTTAGGCACTTTTTTCCAGGCTTTAGGAGCAATTGAAAGAAAATGCACAATGTCTTAGTGAATATATCTGGATTAAAACATAACCAAGTTCTTATCTCAGCAGCTAAGGGATTATTAATATTAATAAGGGTCTGTTGTGAATTATTCAGTAACTAAAGTGAAACTTATAGTAAAGTTATATTTGTAGTTACAAAGTTATGAGATTAATGAGTATGTCAGTACCTGTTGATGGATCCTTGGTGTTCAATGGATTACAGTAACCAGAGAAAATTTCTACCTTAATGTGCTTAGTGATGTCCACCTCACAGGGTCGGATGTTGCAAAGCCGTCTCTCCTTGACCATCCGACACTGCTTGTTGGCGTTAGTAATGCGTAAAGATACTCCTCGGCCACAGGTCTTGGAGCATGGGCTCCATGATGTGGTCTGTGTCACACAGTTCTCCTGCCAAGTGTCTTTTCCACTGGAGAGAGCTGTCAAAAGACAGCAAATGATTGTTTCATCCAATGTATATCTCAAATGCAGATGCAAAGAATACAAAGGTGTCCCTTTCTGCCTTCCACCAGAAGTACCCAAAGCAGATTTTTCTGCTTACTGCCTTTCACTATCTGTAGGCTGGCCCTGACCCAGTGCAACCTGGGCCCCTTTGTCATCCAGCAATTCTTTCCAAACATCTTTAAACTTGGGATGCTTTCAGAAGATGTTCATATGATTAGCAGCTGACTCTCCACACTCTCTTCAACTAACTCTTCAGGAAGTATGTCCTTTTTGATCTTTTCACTTTTTTATTTGACCTCATTAGTTGTTGGTTGTTGAATAAAAATCTATTGGCTGAGAAACTGTGCCAAAAAACTAAAAGGCAACATGCTACTATTTTTCGTAACTAATTATAATTCAAAGTGAAGTGCACAGTCAGTTTTGGATCATACCTGCCATGGCATGCCGAGGTGCTGCTTTGCGCCCCCTCCTGGGCTCCTCACAGATCCACTGCTCACAGCAGCGGCCGGGGATCTTGACCCGCCGTGGCATTGGGCACCACACCCTTGGAGGCTGAGACTCATTACACAGCGGTACACAGCCGATGGCCCCGTTCACACACAGACACTGGTATTTACAGTTGGGCTGAAAACTCTGCCCATTGCGATAGATTACACCGTTGTGCTCACAGCCTGTGCCGAGTAGATCTGTACGTCGGCAAAGATCACAGTTTATGAGCTTCTGATATGATGTAAAGGAAATGGTTATTATGTATAAGATAAGTTGGGATTTATTGCTGAAGATAATGGTGTGATCTTGAGTGACAGAAAGATTTAGATATAAGAGACTGGAGCTCAAATGACCACTGAGAAATTTTTCAAAAAACAAGAAGGTGGTGAATAAATCTAACAAATTACTGCTCTGGTTTCTATCTGCATTCCACCTTAATTAACCCTCTTAATCTCAATCTAATCCCTGGGAAGAATCTAGTATTAATGTGCTTAATGGAAGCCTGAGCACAAGGACATGTTTAGTGCAAGGGACACTTACATGCACACACTCCTTTTTCGTACCTAGGCTTGTCTGAGCTGTAGTCACAGTAGAGGCCACGGTGGTGGTCGCAGTTGTCTGCCTCGTTGCATTCCTCGCCTACCTGCTTGGCGCAGGCCCTACAGCAGTCACAGCCATCCATGATGAGGCTGACACCAGGCGGGCAGCTCGGGGGAGTCTCAGGGCACGTGCAGGGCCACTTACAGTACTGAGTCCGGTTGTAGGGCTCAGGGGTAGTAGACTCAGTTATGAATGGTGCAATGGAGGAATTCAGGGAGATGGCCTGGAGGAAATGCAGAGAAATTAAGAGACTGTTTGAGTAAAAGTTGAAATTGGATTATTACCACATTATTGCACCCCCTTAGACAATCCACAGAACATTCCCAGGAACTCTGCATAGTCAGTAGCCTGAGATTAGCATAGAAGTTCTGGAAATCCCAATTTAACTGAAAATATTATTGACTAAAAATATATGAATCTGTAATTGAACCAGGACAGCATGTCCATAGCGCAGCAGGTGGTGGTGTTGCCTCATAGTTCAAAGGTCCACAGTTTGATCTGCCTTAATGGATTTTCGCATGGCATAATTAGAATAAAGTAAAAGTAAAGGGTTTTTGCACATACATGTTTGTACGCAAATGCTAAAGGTGCACAGAAACACCAAAGACAATGCAGGGCAGAACTACACTAAGAAATCACATCACGCACTGGGAAACAAACACAACTACAGGGCACACTGCAATGCCATCTGACTCAGATGAAACACACTGGAAGGCTACCTGAGCTTGATGACTAATTGCACACACAGTCATGCTGACAAAGTGCAGTCAAGATGCCAAAATGTATCTTAAACTAAGCTGCACTGCTTGACTGAATGCTCAAAATTATAATATAATATTCAAAGGATTAGCTTCAAACACACTCAAGTGCAATATCTTCCCAAATATTACAAAGTTACCTGTTAGGGAAACACAGTAAACAGTAATATGAAATTATAAATATAATATTAAAATATAAATATGAAATTGCTTATCCAGTACTTTTGTCTAGTAATGACCAATTCTATTTTCCTATTTTAGTACATAGCAAATTTCAGCTAAACCATTGAACTTCCTTCAAGAAGTAAAGGTCAAGAAGAGAATAAAGTCCTTCTGACAAGCAATCCGTTGCCATTTATAAAAGTTATAAAAGTCCATATATCTGGCTAGTAAAAGTTCATAGTCATTAATAATCCTGCTGAGGAGCTTCAGATCATGATGCTGATTACTTGCTTGGGCCCACTCCCAATAAACTTCTTGATTTATTTGACTCATGTACTACACTTCACAAAGGCCATAACTTTTTAAATCAGTGATTTACAGTGTTAACAGGATGTCTTAAAACATCTGTGATAGAATACACCAAAAAAAATTCTCATGAAAAGCATTTGCAATGCACAAAAGTCTACTTTTCTTAATGTTGTTAAAGGTAATATTAGGCCTATAGATGTATGGGAACCTATGTGAATGATTTAAGTCGTGTATTTTGTAAACCAGGACAGTACATGTGCTCGGGATCTGGATTGATCTCTAACAGAACATTTGCTTCTCTGCAATGTCTCTATGATGGTAATTTTTTAAAAAGAAAGTCAGCTTTGTGATGGGTTAGAGCTTCAGGCTTCTGACCTCTGACGTCTGACTGCATGATCTCTTGCATGTCCTCATGTCCTACACTGGTGTGGTGCTATTAGTCTTCAGCATGTAAATAACAGAAAGTTTTTCATAGGGAATAAATGACTATAAATCCAATGTGAGTAATATTCTAGCAGAGTCAGTCTTCAGAGTAGTGAGATTTGATTGAGGGTTTCCAACTAAATTTAAAAGCAGTCCATATAACAGACCAAACTGGAATGAAGTTATACTGAAATTATAGCCACTATTTTCCACCACAAAGTTATTAAAATACCTTGTAAATCGCGTCAACTGACAACACTGATGAGGTTGCAGAATAGTTTCCACTCGGTGGCAGTATAATCACTTGCATTTGGCTTTTAGATGCAGTCACCACATTCCTCAAATACATCTAACATGATGTAAGTAACTCCTTCTCTCAGTGATGTTAAATGGACTTTTCTGCATGCACTCTTTTATGTAATGTTGTTATTATTTTTCATTAAATTAGACGTATACAGGCCTATGAGTAGGGAAACATGAGCTGGTTTCATCTCTTACTTCATAGAAATGTGTTGCATTTATAACAGACTTCCCAGTTGACTTCAAATGACAGCAATATTCCTTTGAAATTTGCTTCTGACTAATCGCCTAGTGTATTAAACAAAACTAAACAATTCTACACTTAAAATGAGCTCAGCAGACTATAAATTGTGTGCTAACTGACTTTGCATATATTTCTATTCATAATTGGACAAAAGAAATGGCTGGAATAAACTGGACTATGCAATTCATCATGCATAATAAAGATTATTATTATTATTATTATTATTATTATTATTATTATTATTATTGAAACATTAGTCTACTATACTTTCATGTGATAGGATTTGAACAAGGCTGAAAGTTTTTATAGAAACAGGACAATAATTTCTCACCTGATGTAATCGGGCAACAAGCAGGACCCAGGTCAGGAGCCAGCTCATTACTGAACCCCAGTGGTAAATACATTGAATCCAGAATTAGATGTTGAATGTAAAACAGAGTGTCCAGGCGCAAGTCCCCTTCCTCGTTAAGGCTGCCGGTGAAGCCTGCCATACGGAGTCTCGTGCGTTTGGTTTTGAACACCTCGGTGACGTCAGAGCTGGGAACATATCCCGAGCTTTCCTCCTTTTCCCTTTCTCTTTTCAGCGCAGAGGATGCACGTGGACGCGCAGGCTGACGGGCGCGCGCGCAACGCACGCGCATTACCCGCATACTAATTCAATTCAATTCAATTCATTTTTATTTGTATAGCGCTTTTTTACAAAGGTCATTGCCTCAAAGCAGCTTTACNGAAAAACTCCCTGAGATGGTGATAGGAAGAAACCTTGAGAGGAACCAGACTCAACAGAGAACCCATCCTCATATGGGATTACACTGTAGCTAATGCCATCGGCATTCAGCACACAGCATTTCTTCTGTCCAAACACACAGCATTTTGTGACAGTAAAACACATACTTGTTTTTGAAAAGACCTACTGGGAACCAGTACACCCTTAAAATACTGTTTGTTTGTTTGTTTGTTTGTTTGTTTGTTTGTTTGTTTGTAGCTTGTTGGGTCAGGTAGTTGGGTCGACTGTAACCCAAACTGGGTTGATAATTGGCGATGGACCTGAAAGGGAACAGGCACGTTGAGTTAAAAAAAAAAAATATATATATATATATATATATATATATATATATATATATATTTTTTTTCCCTCTGGAATTTTCCACTGCGCCTGTTGAGAGTAGGCGTATAACTCAGCAATGCTACTATCTGTATCTGTTTAGTGCTGTTTATTCTATAGTGTATTCGGAATTAAACACACACACACACACACACACACACACACACAGTTGGGGTAATAAGTTTACATACGCAGAATCTGCAAAATGTTAACAGTTTAAAAAATATGAAGGATCATTAAATTGCATTATGTTTGTTATTTAGTACTGCCCTGAATAAGCTATTTCAGATAGCAGATGTTTACATATAGTCCACAAAACACAATAATAACCCAATTTACACAAATGAACCAGTTCAAAAGTTTACATACGCTTGATTCTTAATACTGTGTGTTGTTACCTGGATGATCAACGACTGTTTTTATATTTTCTGAGAGTTGTTCATGAGTCCTTTGTTTGTTCTGAACAGTTAAGCAGTTAAAAATCCTCCAGGCTCTGCACATTCTTTGAGCTTCCAGCATCTGCATATTTGACCCCATACCAACAGCAGCTATCCATCAGCGGGATCCATCTTTTCACACTGAGGAAAATCGAGGGACTATTACATAAGGTGCAAACATTCACTGATTCTCAAAAAGACAACACATTACATTAAAAGCCAGGAGGGTGTAAACTTTTGAACAGNTTATTATTTTGTTTAAAGATCTTATTTTTTTCATTTAGTACTGCCCTTCAGAAGCTACATAAGATATTTACATATTTCCAAGAAGACAAAATAATAACAATTTACACCAAAGCTTACACCCCCTGGCTCTTACTGTATCGTGTTGCCTTCTTGAGAATCAATGAATGTTTGCACCTTTTGTATGATCTGTCTTATTTTTTAAAAACTATTAACATGTTGCAGATTCTGTAAACTTATGACCCCAACTGTATATGAACCATACTACGACCCTGGAAAAACACTGAAAAAAGGAGGTAGAAATGGCAGCACCTATAGCATGGGCTGTGAATTCTGGCACTGACAGTTACTCAATCTCAGCTACATCATTCGAGTTCATAATTGGTTTCAACTAGTAATTAATGCAGGATTTGATCTATTTTTCTTTAATCCTGCTTGCACAGTTACTATATTTGTTTGTACCTGCCCATGGTTTCTTTCTATTATACAATAATTAGTTCTAGTCTACTAATTTGATTGGACAAGCGATGTTCCCAGAGTGCTGATATTTAGTATAGCAACACTGATTGCTGATATTTACTATAGCAGCATTGGTACATTTCACTCTGCTCGTCCATGCTCGCTACATAAATTTCCAATTCTAGCAATAGTTTGCTACAGTGGAAGTGTAACTACATTTACTACAGGCTGTGAGTTAGTCTGCCCGCTAGGATTTTCTTGTTAGTACTACTACGCCTCTGTAGTGCAGTAGTATGAAGGGGTTTTTTTTCTTCTTTTTTTTAAAGCCATATTTGATGTAGTCTGGTGGAAAGTAAAAATTGTTGGAACATGATAGGGAGCAAATGTTACTATGAAAATGACCAACTTTTGTTTAAAAGAAGCAGATAAAGAGAGAGCCACACCCCAGATTCAGGGAAGGCCCTGTTCTTGTCACCAAGTATCAGTTTTACTTTTTGTAATTTAGCCTGTAGCATTCAGGTTTTTAGCATTCAAATACCACTGTAGTTTTCTCATGACACAGAGCCCAGTTCTGTGCTTTTAAACATCTCTGTCTAAGTCACAGAGTCATAGTGGACTGATGATGCCACAAAGTTAATGTGTTATATAGTTAATGCCTGTTATATATAGACAATCAACTGTATATTGCTAATACTGATGATAAGCATTTAATCCAGTATGGATTGTCAACCAGGTTGACATGACACTGGTGTGTAATGTCAGTTCTAGGTCTGAAGGAAAGCCTTAACCACGATGATATCATCACCATTCTTTCTATATAATGTTTTAATTTCACTAAAACCACAAATGTGCCAGAGCTGGCAGTGCTCATGGGAAGATTTTTACAATTCCCATGAAATTAAGTATTCAATAAGCAGCTTTAACCTGTTACTATAGCTTGAGAGATTACTATCAGTCACATTATAAATACTGGACACCATTCCAAGATCATCTTACACAGTACTGTAACCATTTAAACCATTTAAACCATTGTACTTAAGCACAGTTATGGGTCATATGAAGATCTGTCTTTTGTACACAACAAGAATGTCTGTATCATATTTGTGGTTGGGAGTTATGAAAGACACAAGCTCAGCATGACCTATATGCATCATGTAAAACCTATATCCATGTAGAGCCTTGTTCCACCTGCAGTTCATGTGACGGTAACCACAGAATCTTAATGGTAAATATATGACCCAACATTCATAAGGATGATCAGACAGAAGAACAGATATTACTGCAGCCCTATATTGAATGACTTCACATTGAGGCAACGTGGAGTAAGTGGGTGAATTAAGATGAACTTCTGTCTAAGAAAGAAGCTCTCTGAGCTTCAATGACATCATGGATCCACTGGCAGTCAGTTTAGGGAAATGTACCCAGAATATTCTGGACTACATGAGAAATAGAGTTACTTTAAGAAATTAGTCATGTCTTACTCATTTCTCACTGGCTGTAACACACTCAGCCTTGTTGACAGTAATTTACTTCAGAGAGGCCAGAAAGGACTCATGGTAAAAATTTGAAAGACAAGTTTACATAAAAAATTAAATAAACATTTGTGTCTGCAGTTACTGGTAAGCTGCAAGTATTCACAAACATTTCATCTGCCATAACAAAGGTTTTAACTCATTCAGCCTGTTGTTAGAAAGCACAATTTTTAGGAGGTAATGTACACTCTTCTTAGCTTTTTCTAGAGAGGTCCTTGGGATGTTTTCTGAAAACAATTGGAAAACCAATCTTTTAGTGATCTACATAAACATATAAGGGTTCCCCAAGTGTTTAAGGGCTCCCCAAATCATATAAACCTTCACAGTGTCAAATGGAATAGTGTGGTGAAAATCTTCAAAACTGTTGAAGATTATTATATCTGTGTATATTATATCTGTGGGAGGAACCCACAGTTCTTCCCACAGATATAATATACACAGATATAATAAGATACAGTTCTTCCCACAGATATAATAAGATACAGGTTCCTCTCAAGGTTTCTTCCTCATATCATCTCAGTGAGTTTTTCCTTGCCACCGTCATCACCAGCTTGCTCATTAGGGATAAATTTGAACGAACGAATGTCCCGTTAGGGGTCGCCACAGCGGATCATTGGTCCACATATTTGATTTGGCACAGTTTTTATGCCGGATGCCCTTCCTGACGCAACCCTCCCAAATTTTTCCGGGCTTGGGACCGGCACTGAGAGCGCACTGTTGCACGCAACCCCAGTGGCTGGGGTCGGTTCCCTGGCNAGCGGTGAGAGTCCATTTATTTATGTAAAGCTGCTTTGTGACAATGTCCATTGATAAAAGCGCTATACAAATAAAAAATAAATAAATAAATATATAAATAAATAAATAAATAAAATATAATGAGTAAGAAAAATAACAAAAATGCTTTCCATGTACAGTCAGGTCAGTAAGTAAGTAACCTGACAGTAAGTATGAACCGTGACACAGTTTTTGTAATTTTGCCTCTGTATACCACCACAACCATTAACCGTTTAGGAATTGCAGCCACTTTTTTTACAGAGTCCTTCCATTTTCACAGGCTCAAAAGTAATCGGACAGTT
>CM074967.1:8794746-8830130 GCA_037577455.1 Pangasius macronema | reverse complement strand
ATATATATATATATATATATATATATATATATATATATATATATATATATATATTTTTTTTTTTTTTTTTTTTTTTTACAGTGTGTTATCCACTAACAGGCAGTAAAATAACCCAATACGTCACTGTGTACAAATTAAAGTTGAGTCATCTATATATAGGAGCAGGTGAGAATGAGAATAGGGAGCTAATCTGGGTTCTTTTATGGGCTGTGAATTCACTGATCTCTTCAGATCTGTGTTATTAACACACACACCCACATACTACACAAATATATCTTGTTTTTTTTTCCAGTATCATTGAACTTTGTGGAGGAATATACAAGGGCAAGCACAGAGTGTTTTAGAAAGTTCCTAATTTTTGCCTTTTCTGTTTGATCCTCAAAATGAGAGCAAAATAAAGTGCACTATTCTGTCTTTGCACACATTGCTGCCTGTGTTTGCTCTTCTTGATATATCAAGCGTGAATAGATTTACACTTCACAGAAACAAGACATGCACAGCTCTAATAGAGGAACAGACAGCAGATATTAAACTAGCTTCAATGTCAGTTTCACTCTGCACACGTTTGGACATCGGAGTGTATTTTCATTCTGAGAAGGAAAATTCTTTACTTGCTTACTATGCTTTTGATTTAGATAGAGCCTTATTCTCGAGTTTTTCATTAGGTCTGGTATCCCTTTTATATCAAAAATTACACATAAAATGTTTTTTAGCAAGTAAGTATGCCCATTTTTTTTTCTTTTCTTGAAAAAGCTCTGTGAAATTCAGCTTTGCAAAAGTACTTCTGATAAAAACCACAATGTCAGCTGCTCATGGGTTTAATTAATTCCCATATTTACAAAAGTGAGTGAAATGAAATCTTTAAAAGTGCAAGTCAATTAGTGCAAGTCAATTTGAAAAGTCAATTCAAATTGAATCAAGCTGTTTTCTGGAGGAATGCAGACACTCATTAGGCGCTGGAGCACTTGCAGTGAATGAAATGGAGATTATGTAGAAAAATCTTACATGTTTTTGACACCTGTTTGCAATAGACAATGCAAAATGTGAAAAAAAAGGTTTTCATTTGACTCATCCTTATAGTTAATAGATGTAGGCAAAAAGGCCCATATTTATCCAAATTGCTGTATGAAATATGTAATTAATTTTAATGGTAATTTATACTTTATTTTAAAATGACATTTTTAAAAAATGACAGTACATATGTAAAGATTTAAAAGATATATAAATCTTAGACTAGTGCTATATTTTGGGTATTATACTACAGGATTGGTTAGGGTCCCTGGAGGACTAGTGGTTAGGCCTCGGTGCTCTCACCACCGCAGTCCCGGCCAAGGAACCAACCCACAAGGAACACACAACAGGAACGACAGGAACACTCTCCCAGTGCCAGTCCCAAATAAAGTGTTGTGTTGAAAAGGGCATCCAGCGTAAAAACTGTGCCAAATCAAACACGCGGACCAATGATCCGCTGTGGGGACCCTAACAAGAGCAGCCAAAAGAACAGCAACAACAACTATACAACTGGTTATAGTATAGTAACCATAAGTCAAGAGCATGAAGAGGTTGAAATAAATGTAGACCTTGTCACTTATTGCAAAACATGTGATCAATGTAAAAAAAAAAATTATTGTATGTTTCCAAACTACAGTTGTTTTCTCTGGTAATGCAAAAAGCAAAAAATGTTAAAATAGCCACATTCTATTAGTGACATTCACTTTTGGCCCAAATCACCAACAAATCATTACAATTAACACTATCATTAACAAACACTAACACTACAAAATCTAGCTCGCATTAAAAAAAAAAACCTGGCAGCTTTGACGAGTGTTTTTGGTGTTGTAGTGCTGGCTCACACTTCCTGTACTTTTTCTTACGAACGCATACAAGACCGGTGTGTTTATGTGTGTACCCGTGTGTACGTGTGTGTGTGTGTGTGTGTGTGTGGCACACACACACGCACGCACGCACACACACACACACACACACACATATCAGTAAAAGATAATGTGTTTTATAGTAATAATTACCGTTAGGAATTATCAACATCAACACACTACCACGTTAAAGGGAAATGAAATAATCACACCATTTTGAAACACATCTCAAATACAAGAGCATGGTCAGTGGTTGTGTGCTTTTGTCTTCCTCATTTCAGCAGAGGAAGTGTTCAGCCAGAGGCAGGGTTCTCACTTTTAGACTCAAGCCCTTCAACCCTGAAGTGTCAGTGCATTGCTGCAGTGCAAATGTAACAGGTCTCGGCACATCTCTACTGACACAGTAGTTAGCCTTCCTCTGCCATTCAGCAGTGATGACTCCATCGTAACTGTCTCCTTTAATGGGAATGGATATATATCAACTCAAGAACTGAAATAAAGGTGAGTTTGGATTTTTTTTTTAAATATATCTTTCGTTTGTTTACATGCTCAATGTGTAATGGATGTAATTCATCAGCTAAAATTTGCACAGCCATGTTTATCTTGTTTTATGATTGCATTGTTCATAATTCATAAAATATGTCCCATATTTGCCCTGATTATTTCACTTACATTTGTTAATATGACATTGTACATTCTGTACTTTTGTCCTATGACCTATATGCCTACTTTCAGTACTGACCCCTCCCTTTTGTAGCTAAAAGATGGACAATTCTCTGTCTTCCTATATGTACTGAAATCACTGTTTATCTTCCGAACCTATCAAAGATAACGGAACCGTGAAATGTTTGATATAATTCGTGTATAAATACAAGCAGCTATGAAAGGCTTGTTTTTCTTCGCTGCTGTCAATTATTCAATATGTTTGCAAATGGGCATCCAGTGGAAAATTTTGATAGCCTTCTGATAGGGTCCCCACAGCTTCCCCATCCTGCTGAGTGTGTCTTACTGGAGATAACACTTTAGCCACTTTGAGGAAGTTGCGAAATTGAAAGCACAATGGTGACAGCTGCAGGATTGTAACATAGCATTGCTAATGCAATTTGAAAAATGAGTGTAATAACTCTGTGTGGCAATACAGTGTTCTTCCTGGACTGCCATCATGGGGAATATAATAAAAGGCCAAGTAGCTGAGAATCACACTGCAACCAATCACTCTGAGGCCTCATTTAAAGGTGGGTTTTCATCCTTTCCATTAGACTCATGGCACATAACTCAGATCACAAACTGGCATTTTCCCACGGTTTTGCTGAGCTTGTGATTGTGTATAAGAAAAGTGAATATAGTCAATCTTAAAAAGTGAATATAGTCAATCTAGTCAAAAGTAAAAAGGGAATATAGTCAATCTTTATACCTGATTATGTAAGGATGGTGTGCATAGAGCTACATGAGCTACAGTTGACCTAAGACCTTCATGACAACAGGCATATTCTTACATAAATGCTGCTAATAGCTTATTCCAACAGGCAGTAATTGGATATCAAGCTGACAGAACACCTAATTTGAGCGATGAAACTTTTTTAGGCTGACTTGTGTTATGATAATTGACTTTAAATTCTAATGTACTTCTGGTTAACATGAAGCCCAAACTCAATATAATTAAAATATAGTCTGAGAAAATAAATAACTCTGTTAATATGGTCCTATGACATTGTTAGAGGTTTTATTTTAAAAATCCTACAAACTGTGAAATTTTTATTTAAAAAAAATAATACAAATAATTGATTTAAAGTCAAGAAAAAAACATCATCTGTCACAGTGTCATGACAATGCTGTAGGTTTTCAAGAAGAAAAATATAAATTGTACAATTAAGGACAATTTTCTTAACCGGCAGGGAAAACATGCGTAACTCTTAATAAGTCATGGCAGTGTCTTGGCAGCACCAGACATATTAAACTCTTCATAAAAACTTATAAGCAAAGAATAAAACACTTGGGAGTGTGCTGTTACAGTGACATGGTCGTGTGATGTGGCCTGAAATGAAGCAGAGTTACCGTTAACACCCCAAAATATTGTTTTCCTATAACAACACATCCCAAAATGTATTATTGTTAGTCTTATCGCACAGCATTTTGCCAATAATTAAACGTTTTCTGTTTATTTTTAGATTTAGGTTATAGGGGGTGTCTGGCATACAAGTCCCTGTGAAACAAAAATAACAATAACTTACAATTAGTGCATTAATATAAACCTGTGATTTTAATTACAGCCGGCATTACTGTACGAGCCGTGTTGTTATGGAATATTAATCCCCACCTTCTTAGGTTTATGTATGTGTCATGTAGTTCCATGGGCACTGTTCTTAAGTGTTAGCTGTGTAATTAAAAAAAAAACAAAAAAAAAAAACAAGCAAACAAACAAAAAACCTTTTACTGTGATTTCTCATCCACAGACGATGAGTATTTGGTAGTCATTTCTGACTATCCATGCCGAGACATAAGTGAGCCGATGTATAGGATGGGAGAGAAACTGAAGGTTTTGGCTCAGTGAGTACATTATCAATTCTTTCATGCTACATTATTAGATTTTTACTTCATTATAAGTCTAAATGTTTCTGAAGTTACTAGTTTCATCTGCATCAAACTAGTTTGCTTGATTAATGTCATTCGTAGGGAGGCCTGCTGGTGGAAAGTCCGCTCTTTGCAAACTGGATCTGAGAACTACATCCCAAATAATCATGTGGCAAAGGTCTATCATGGGTTTGTATACAAGCATGTTACTCAATTTGCAAAGTCAAAAGTCAAAAGACACCACTGTCTAAAAAGATTCCAGTTTGTTAATACTTACATACTTATAGAAAACAAGCTTCAAAGCAGTACAATAATAAAATAGTTGAAATATTGGATATTCCATACATGCCTGTTTTTTGCTTGACTTAGTTATAGTTGTAATGTTTCTCAAGGTGGCTATTTGAAGGAGTGGGGAGGCAAAAAGCAGAGGAACTGCTACATTTACCCGGCAACACAGTCGGCTCCTTCCTCATCAGAGAAAGTCCAAGTCAACGAGGTGAGACTGCTCATGAACCCTTACATTAAATAATAATAATAATAATAATAATAATAATAATAATTTGAGATGGCACCTATCTGATTCCCAGGATTGGGATCAAAATGGTAGATTATATATATATATATATATATATATATATATATATATATATATATATATATACACACACACACATATATACAGTACTGTGTAGAAGTCTTGAAAAAGCAAAGAAATGCTGTAGAGCAAAGATGCCTTCAAAAATAATGAAATTAAATATTTCTACATTAAAAAAAAACAAAAAAAAATACTATACAGTAAACAGTAATATATGAAACATTAATATTTGGTGTGACGACCATTTGCTTTAAAAAAAAAATATAAACTTTTTTATAAAAAGTTTTATAACAAAATGAGCTGATTCGAAATGACTCGTAGAACGTCTTCGTCGGTGTCGAGAAGACCTCTGAAATTGACAGTGTGAACGAAGAATAAAGGCAGCCAAACCCAGCAGCCTTCATTATGGTTTTTTGCCTGAAAAAAAAGGTCTTTTGCACAGTACTTTTAAGTGCTTTGGTTTTGCCCTTAAAGGAAAAATATCGAACTGATATCGGCTGAAACTTAAGGTTTCTGTAACTGTGTCAGAAAAGAAAAAGTGGCCATTTCTACTACTACTACTACTACTACTACTACTAATAATAATAATAATAATAATAATAATGTATTATTATTATATCGTGGAAAGTATGTAAATTTTACGTTTCTTTTTTGTCTTATTCTTTTCTGGTCCATCGGTATCCAAATAATAATAACAATAATGCAATAAGTAATAGCAATGACAGAAAGAAGAAAACAATAGCAATGTAAAATGTAAAAGTATACAATTACAATTAAAATAATATTGTACAACAATTCTAATAATCTAAAAATAATGTAATGGTAAGGTTCCTTCACACGAGGAATATGGAGAAGACTAGCACGGGATGATCTTAAGACATGAGTGAGAACATATCTGGCATTCAGAGATGCTATTCCATTAAAAGACTTTAAACTAGTCCCAGTAGTGCATGTAAAATGTAAAATGAGAAACAGACATAGAACGGGAAATGTTATTCATTTTCTAAAGAGCAGTGTTAATGGATGGTGCATCCTGCAGGTGTGTATTCTCTGTCTGTGAGACACAGAGTCATTAAGCATTATAAGATCTTCCGTCTGGACAACAGCTGGTACTACATCTCTCCTCGTCTCACTTTCCAGTGCCTAGAGGACATGGTCAACCACTACTCGGGTGAGAACTGAACACCAAGCATGCTGAGAACAGGGAAATGCGTCATCGCTACGTTATTCACTTTAGCACATTCGGCAAAAATACATCAAAATAGAGTTTGCTACATAATACATAATACCCATAATGTAAAAAAACAAAACCCTGTAATTTTAAAGAAATGAGATGAGAAGATG
Organism: Pangasius macronema; assembly: GCA_037577455.1. NCBI lineage: Eukaryota > Metazoa > Chordata > Actinopteri > Siluriformes > Pangasiidae > Pangasius > Pangasius macronema. The sequence goes on along the minus strand of CM074967.1, from coordinate 8,823,746 downwards.
AGATCAATAGAGTCACTTCTCATCTATTCCCGTTATTACGATAGTAAAAGGACATTCTATCGATTACGATTGTACGTGGAATAGGAAGTCTTTGTATTGTAGTCTACACTAAATTGTAAAGAATCAGTTATAATATCTCTTGGTGTGTCACAGATGTTAACCTGGTGTTATATTTTCATAGAATCGTTGTGTACCTGCTAGTATTCAGGCTGCTAGCTACAGCAAAACAAGATAAAGGACATTCAAAAAAAAAAAAAAACAAAAAACCCTGAAATATCCGGTAACAGTCATGGTGGCTTTTGCAACAGGGTGAAAAGAACTGAGTCAGTCACACAATACTACCTCTTTATTTCCTCCCTGATACTATTGTGCTATTCATAAACCATTCACAAACAAATTAGTAGTAAATACAAAAAAAGACCTTTATATATATTACTATATATTACTATATATATAAAATGATTTTTATATATTACTATATATAATGATTTTTATATATTACTATATATAATGATTTTTCCATGATTATAAACATAATACGCAGTAGTATTTCATGTTTTAAATCCAAACATCAGAAATATAACATCCATCTTCCAGGCCAGTGACACTCAATTGTCCTTCATACTGTACAGGAATTTTTCTCAACGTGAAATTGATTGTATTTTCCCTTCTCATGTCTGTTAACAAAGTTTCGCCACACTTGCCACAGTATGCTACACAAGAAGTGTGTTTATCTGTGTGGGATTGTATTATAGATAAGATGGTCGTGTGTGTGTGTACATGTGTATAATGTATGTGTGTCTTGATTCAGACTCTTCAGATGGCATCTGCTGCATTCTCTCAGCCCCATGTCTGGCTCTTAGCAGTACTGCCCCTAGTACAGTCTCACAAGCGCCCCCTGTGGTGATGCGCCACAACTTCAACTGGAGAAAAGTCAACAGGTGGGTATTAGAGATCTGGTTATTAACACACTCCTGTTTATACATCTCTTAAACACAAATTTCAAGCATAAACATTTATGAAATGTCCGTAAATAATGAAAAAATGTACATATATTCAATGTCAAAACATTTGGACTGGTAGCGTTGCCTAAAGAAACATTCCCTTACATTTCACTCGAAATGATGAGTTTTCATTATAGTAACACTTACATTTGAGTGCAAAGCTTTAAATCCCCTTAGAACAAAATGAAGAAGACATATACTTGACACAAATAAGAAATTTCACGTGTTAGGTTTCCACAGGTGTTCCTTTAGCATCAAACCAAAGTAGTGAGATTGTACAGTATTTACAGATTAAATGGTAAATATGGTTAAAATTAAAGGTTGCATCTTCCTTCCTGAATATGATATAAAATATTCTCTAATAAATGTTATGTCTATCTGTGTTGTTGTAACTGCCTTCATTCTAATTTGTATTTCTGAGCAGCTTTTAGATCCTCTCAGTTGTAATATATTGACAAATGGTTCATTTCTGTTTCATGGCCAGGTCTCAGCTGGTGAACAGTGATAATCAGGGCAGTGTGGACAGCAGGCACAGCATGGTGAGCTATGGAGTGAGAAGCAGCATCGCTGCCTATCTGTCCATCGCTGAGGAACAAGAGAGGAAAAGCAGACGGAACAAGAAGGGCTGGACAGTCTATGGGATGCCTAACAACAGTGATATGGAGAGAGAAAACATCAATTAGGACATGGGCCGATTTTTTAAATTATATTTATCAGTGCTTGGAAATACGGCTAAAGGAACTGGTGGATTTTTGTTCAGACAATGTGAGCAATAAACATTCTGTGACTCTGAGCCTTTCAGATGATCATGATCATGAAGACGATTATTGAATATCGTGGACTTTTTTTTCAGTGGCACTTTATTTGAGATGGGAGGCATAGTTTCCGAATACAAATTTTGTCCAAAATTCCTGCTATGAATGAATGCACAAACCTTTTCAAGAAGACGTTTTTCTCCTGTTTACCTAGTGATTAAGGACATACTGAGTCTCTATCCAGAAAAACACCAGCACAAACAGCATGCTAAGCACTTCTTAGCTTGTCTTGGCTTATTGCCTGATGTTGTGAACCTAACAGGGTGTTGATTAAACACATTTGTTTGTGTCGAGTTACACCTGAGAAATGAATTCTGATTACTTCAGTTTTATTCTGTTCTAATATCTCTAATTAAAAAAAAAGTCCTGTTTAAAGGAGCTGCCAGAGATATAAAGATAAATAGTTTTACAAAATGTTTTTCTTTAAGTTTCTCTACACTCTAAAGGTTTTTTTTTTCTTTCTTAGTTTCTTAAAGGCTTTCTACATGGAACCTTCCTGAAAAGCAAATGCTCTGTTATAGTGATCTATAGAACTGTGCAAAAGTTTCAGGCACATGAAAAGATTTTTTTTGTGTGTGTGTCCACCTTAAGGAAATCGACCGGTACGTTGTTTTTGGAGAACTTGCCACCAGTCTTCTGCAGTCTTTGGCTCTCACTTGTTTCCATCTCTGCAAGTCTCAGACACCTCCATGATGTTTTCTCTCTCTTTTTTTAATTCTACATGAAAATGTTTGGAAATTTAAATTTACCTATTTGTACTGACTCACTGATGTGTAATGATGGAGACTTTCATTCTTCATTAATTCATCTTCAGTGAGCATTTCCTGGTCAGGGTTATGGTGGATCTGGAGTATATCCCGGGGATATGGGGTGTGAGGTAGGAATGGGACACAAGTCCATCGCAGGGCATCATGCAGACACACAGTCATACTCAATCACATCTAAGAATTATTTAGAGAAGACAATCGAACTACCAGCATGTTTTTAGGAGGTCAGAGGAAACCCACATAGACACTGGCAGAACATATGAAAACCCACACAGACAGTAAGCCAAACATGGTATCAGACCTTGCTGTGAGGCAATGACACCACCCACTGCACCACTGCGCCACCTATAATATACAAAACATATGACAGATTATTAATGCACCTAAAACATTTGAACAGTAATGTACATAGAACTCTTTAATCTTTTTGATTAAAGCAAGTCTAAAATAAACCAATTTTAATTATGTTTGCAGACTGGAAATGTGTAATTGCAGTAATAACGATACTGGTTTTGTGCCAGAACATACCGCTCATAATTATAGTTCCAAATATTCTGGAGAAAATTCAGATTGCTGAAGTAAGGATCTCTTGTGTATTAAAAGCCTGCTGCATTATGTTACTTGTATTACAAATATACCTTCTGAAGAAGAAGCTGTGTTTTACTCTACTGTATAGCATTAATTCATGTTATAGCATAACATTCTCCAATCTGACTGATCAGAAGGTGTTGATTCATTTTCTATAAATGCAGTTCTGATAGTACTTCAAGGCAATTATTTTATATTAATGCTCTCCTTCTAATATCTTATCATTTCATAGGACCAACTCATGGCAGACTCTCCACAGACTCTAAATTTATTTCTAAAGCATGCTGTTATTTAAATCTAACATTTAAATCTAACCTCTAAAATCCTTACTGTGATGCTTTCTGTAGAAGCAGACGTTTGTTTAACATTTATGCAAGGAGTCTCCAGGGTCAGTAACAGTCAGTAAGATTTCTGCAGTGGAAAAAAACATAAGGACAGTGGACTTTGTGCTTTCTGGTTTCTCTGTCACATGGCAAGCAGTATTTTTCTTTCGTTTGCTTTATTAAACAGGAGAGGCTGGTGAGGGAACAACTGTTTATAGCTGCTTTCACGTGATAACAGGAACTAATTTGCGGATGTTCCACATCATTAAACATAACTACAAATGGACAAAAGATAAAATGTGTAATTTTCCATTGTGCACATCTTGATCATAAACCGATATATATTCAGTACCTCTCTAGTCATATTCACTCAATGGCAGGCACATATGATACCATCTATAATTATGCATTTGAACACAACTCACATTAGTGACCAAAACACCCATGAAGCTGCTGGTCATGAGAAGCCCTTCCAGAAAAGAAACTAACAGTGTTCAGATCTGCAGGAAACAGTCTTTACATCAATTGCCTATGAGCACATGACTGTGAGGGTGCAAGACTAAGACAAAGGTTTTTCAAGGACAGCTGAAGGAAAATGGTTCAACAGTATCAAACTGGATAGTCTGACAGGACTGAGTGTGTTATTCTAACAGTGAAAGCTTTGAGAGAAAACACCCCATGCTGCTTTGGAAACAGTTTTGATAGGATCAGGATCATAGCGAGTGTGAAAGAGAGAGTAAGAATATGCAAAGCTCTAGGCCAGACTCTCCACACATAGGAATTTAATGACAGTGACACAACATTGTCTTTAGTCATATTTGAGGCTTGTTTCATGCAGCAGGAGATTCCAGAAGCAAGGAAAAGTAATATCTCAACTGTCCAAAGCTCTTTGCTCCACATTATATCACCAAAAAATAATTAAAATATTTGTTTTCCACATGAAGGTGTTCTGTTTCTCTTTAATTTATTATACCAACGTTATTAGGGCAAAGATTGAATGCTTTTGACTGATATAAACTAAACAGGAGAGAACCTTGGATACGATTTCAGCATTGAAATCTTCCTTGAATGCACTTGATATTTTTTATAAACAGTTTATCACATGGGTAAATACAAAAATACACAGTTTCAGTTAACGTTTGTGTCTCCTGCCTTTGTTTAGAAAGTATCATGTTCTTTATCCTGTATTGTAAGAGAAGGATGACCATAACGGCACGTCACAACAACACAGCTCTAATTGCTAAATTATGAAAAAAAAAGTAATAAGTAATAATATGTACATGTTACATATATGTCACACAGATATATGAATAATCAGGGTAGAAATTCCATTGTAGCCCAGCATTCATTTTCCATGAAGTAACAGACCAATTAAAGCAAAGAATGTTTAAATTAACCTCAACTGTGGCATGACCTCACAGGCCCAACATTTTGATTGCATTGAAATTGTTTGCAGGCCTTCCTTGACTTAATGTGTGACAATAAACTCAATGACTATTCAACACAACCTGTAAAACACTCGCAAACTTGCAAAAATAAACTTTAATGGAGTGAAAGAGTCAAATCTGTTTCAGACCAGTAACTGTATAGGGCCTTCATGAGATATTTTAGGCATATACTGTATATTCACTGTTTAGACAGGCATGCATTTTGGAATTTTGTGAAGCAGAGAATTATGGCTATGATAAATATATCAATGTTAAAAAGAAAATCCAAAAACAATGTATCTTGGAAATATTATATTATTTTCAATATACATGAATAGGGAAAGTATTTTCAAGAGGGAGCTGGAACAGACTAGCCCTGGCCTCTGGTTATTAGTCAGAAGTGTGAGTTATGGTCTGAAACTTCTGTGTGTAATCATGAGAGGATGTTGGAAATTTCCCATTTAAACACTGTTCACCTCCTGTCACAAAGAAGCTGTGTTCCAGATGTGTTTCAGTACCTAAAAAATAAGGCAGAAACAAACATTGTGGTCAGTGCCAGAATAACACGGCACTAGTTATGATCTATCTGTAGTATGTTCCTTATTAAGGTAAAGTATGAAAAACTGACCTACTCCCTATTCCCTACAAACAACAAAATGCATTATGAGTGTTCTGTATTCTGCTTCCTAATGTTTTTACAAAATGGGAAAATGTACTATGTATTGAATTGAGTGCATTTTGTGCACTGTACCACAGGCACAGGCTTGTATAAATGATCTAGCAGGGCTAAGCTCTCTCTTTCAAGAAAAAAACAACAAAATATAAAAATAAGGCTCTGCTTTTTTGCATCCACATTGTCTTAGTTGCTGTTAACAAATAGCTTGAAGTTTTTGTTGAAGTAACATTTGTGGGACCAAGAACAACAGCACCACCAAATGCGTAGAATGATATGAATTAGAGGCTGGGGCTGGTTTCTTTCTAGTCCAGGCTGTAGCTTTACCCAGTCTCTTGTTAACAGTCATGTCAAATGATTACTCAGAGAGAAACGTCTCCTAGAATTTGTGTGCATTGGGAATTTTGTGTCCACTGGGGCCATGACATGTCATCAGCAGTCAGGGCAGTTTCTTGCTATAAGTGGTATAAGTGGGTGCTTTGACAAAAAGTGTATGCATCAGGCAATCACGGTGGACCCTCTTGTGGTGTGCAAAGAATATAACTAGCAATTTATGTAACTGAATTAAGTAACTAATGCATCAAATGTAACCTAACCTGTATCTAATATAATCTAATGGAGATCATGAAGAAGATATATCAGGAGAATTGGACCAAAAACAATGGTAAGAAATGTATGCAAATTAATTGGATTTAGTCAGTTTGACCTCTTTCTTGTTTCTGCTGGTGGATATAATTGAAGTGTAAAAAGTTAGCGGTTAACAAGTAAGCTAGATAGTATCTAGTAACTAGTATCTTGTTTCGCTGTTTTTATTTTATTGTATACTTTACTTTTTTTATCTCATTCAAGATAATGAAGTATTAATTCGGTGTTCATTTTGCATATAAAATAATATGATTGTATGGGTGGGGGGCCCTACAGTAAGCTGTTGCTCAGAACCCCCAAATCTTCAGAAATGGCCCTGTCAGTCATCACTGAAAAGGCGCATAAAGATGGACTGCTTTCTCAATTGCAGATTTTTAAAAGTGCATTTTGAGGAGAAGCTAGGAAGTAAATAGAGTAAGCAGACATTGTCCAATCAAAGTTGCACAAATGGAAAATTGTTTTGTTAAGTTTTAATTGAAAAAGATGGCTAATGGCAAGTGCAGCTTTTTTGTTTACCAAGCATGCTATTCAGAAGAGACACAGCATGATTACGCACTTAGTCATAAAATAGTGCTGCCTATTTGTCACTCATTTTCAATGAGTGTGTATGTGTAATAGTTTTATATCAGTGATGAGACCCCATGCTATAGAACCATAATGATTTCATAATAATGCCAAGTTACTCATACATAGTAGAATTTAAGTGCTCCTATTCATACCTTGCTTGAGCCACAATGAGGAAGTGATAAACCTTTCCCCTATGTACACTGTAAAGAAAACCCAACTGGAAAAAAGTCCCATGAAAAAAAAATCCATGAATCCATCAGTACAACTACATTTAATACACTTATTCAACCTAACCAAAGATTTTTTTTTTTTTATAAACTTAAAAGGATGAGTTTTGTGTTTAACGCTTTTCATGTTCATCCAAAACAAACTTATTAATTAGAGTTAAGTCAGTCTCATTTAGGAACTGCCCTCCCACATAGGACAAAGCAAATGCCAATTCTGGATTAAAATCTATCCATTTGTTTACTATGAGACAATCAAGAAAAATGTTTGTTTAGTGATTTTTAGTGCCTACTGTGCACACAGGATTGAGCTTTTCAGCAATTGTATCATTGTAATGTAAGAGATTTACAGAGTCTAATATCAGACATCCAGAGCAACTGTTAGTGTTTCTGCTTCCAAGGGGAATGAAGGAAAAACAAAACCAATAGATTCTACTTCAAAGTTCTGACAGGAACCATTAGGACACATATTTCTTCCTTCCAGCCTCAGTAAGTGCCAGTAACATTCACCTAAGAGAGTTTTATTGGAAAAAAAAAAAAAAGATAGAAGGAAGGAACCTGTGAATCAAGTGGAGTTTTTCAAGCAGGCCACGTATGCATGGTGGGTGACATGGTGCTCTTCACTCCTTATGAACTCCAGATGGGAGTCTGGATACTCTCTACTCTCTCCTCTCCCAATCATTAGCTATTAGTCTGCATTATTCTCTTTGCACAGACTTTCTTTCTCAGCCACAAAGTAGCCAAGTCTCAGAGCCACAAATCTGTCCGTTTGACAGACTCTAACACCAAGGGAGTATACAAAGCAGCAAAATGTGCCAGATTCATTTCTTTTGAGGCTCATAAGAGGCATTAAATAAGTATTTCGCAATTTTTTACTTATTAAGCCATTTCCAACATTCCTGATTCAACCCATTCATGACCAATGCACCAGTTTTTACGTAGGAATTTCCCACACATTTACAGGGCCTGTTCCTTTCAAGGTTTCTATAGCCATTCTGAGTTATTGAGAAATTATTGAGAATTACAGGATGGTAGTTTCTTTATAACTTGCTTTGTGCTCTTGATATTTTCTGGTTTTGATCAAGACTATGAATCTGCCAACGATGGCTGTTACTGCTTGGGCTCTTGCCACTGTGTTTGATTTGGACTGTGGTTAGGAACATAGGAAAAGGAAAGGGTCATGCCTGGCACTCACATTACCCTCCAGCTCTATAATACTGGATGTTTTCCTTCAGCACTGTTCATCAATCATTATAAAAGAAAAGAGAGAAACAAATGTATAATCAATTTCAGCACTGAATAGTGAGTATACATGCAAACTATAGATTACAGTCTATCACCTGTGATAAGTTGTTCAAATAGAAAAAGGTGATAGTGAAACTTCGAACTTTGGACCTCCTGGCCTGTGGGAGTGGTGTCTTCATGCAAACTGAATCATCTCACATATTGAACTTTAGCCCAGAGCCAAACATCAAGTAGGGTTTTTTTTTTTAACCATCATCACCAAAACACCAAATGATAGAATTGTGCAATAATTCACACTTTATTGTATACAATGTATTTTCATTTCAACAGGCACAATGTAAGCTCTTGTTTCTTTCTGTTATTTAGTACATACAGACAAAATAGCCTTTATTGTGCATATAGCCATTTATATTGTAACCTGCTTCCTTGTGTAACCAGAGCAGTATAATGGGCATTTCTTATGTATAATATACATAATTATCCTTAAACACCATAGAAAAATAGTTTAACTTGGTTAAATATGTAACAAGCATAGTTACCCTATAATGCCACAGTAAACCACAGTGTCATCATAGTTACCTTATAATGCCACAGTAAACCATGGTATCTTCATATTTACCATGAAGTACCATAATAAAACTATGGCAGGATCATGGTTACCATGAAGTACCATGATAAAACCATGGTAGGATCATGTTTACCACAAAGCACCGTAATAAAACCATGGTATAATCATGGTTCCATAAAGTACCATTATAAAACCATGGCTAAGCTTAGTCTGCCATAGTTAAACCACATTAGTATCATGCCTACCATAAACTACCAGAGTAAAATCTGTCATGAATTTGTCCCCTTAGTGTATCTGGTGGTTCAAAGTATGTCAAGTGCAGCTCTAATATTTTTGTTTTGAGTTGATTCCATGTGCTTGGCCATGTGCTTGTATTTTGGTCCTGTCTCCACCTTTGCCCCATCACTGGTCTGTTACCTAAAGTGTGCACCTATTCCGAATTAATCTCCTGATTAGTTTGCCTTTATATACCCTCATGTTCCTTTATCTTATCACAAAGTCTCATTCATTGAATGTGTGTTTCTGAGCAGTTGTTTGTAACATTTCCTGTTGCATTGTTTCTAGTTACCCATGTCTGGGGCCTCGATGATGGTTATGGATTACTCTACTGCAGCTTGTTGTTTTCTGTCTGTTCTCTGGCCTCTGCCTGGAATTAGAACTAAGATTGTTGGATTTCCCCCAATAAACCACATGCTGATTTTACGCACGTGACAAGGAGATTTTACGCATGTGACAAGAGGATTTGCTTCTGCCTCTATAGGGCAGAATCAGATGTTCAAGACATTAGTAGATGAAGTGAGAGTTTTGTTATGATATAGAGCTAATCATTTGATTTTACAGTACAGAGACAGCAAGCCAAAGCGAATTATACTGCAAACTATATCAGGCTACACATTATGCTTTTCATTTGTAGTTTGTATATGAAACCAGTTCTAGAGTGCTCTGAAAAGGTCCACACAGCACCACTGAGATACAATCAGCATTTGTCACCAAATCTACAGAAATGTGGAAATTTCCTCTATCACTTATTCTGCAGTTGGCAATGTACAGTATACACAAAAGCCAAATGAATAATAATAAAAAAAACAAAACAGTAAGACATTCTACAGAGATTTACACAAATTAACTGGACATCAGTCCAATATTTGACATTACATCTGAAGCACTAACACAAGCACCTTTCTATGAAATATATAATTCTACAGAAAATACATTTGCTGTTAAAAAAAAGAAGGAAATACTTGTGGACATGCACTTGTAAGCACGAGATATGAGGGATATTCAATTCACTGACGTCGTAGCCAGTGTTCACATTTTTTTCCAACTTCAGACCACACACATTTCAGCCTGGGGTCATTACTAGCCACAATTCGTCAATACTGAGCAGGAATATTTATTTATTTGGAATCTGTTTTAGCTATAATTTTGACAGGACTAAAAACTGAGTGGTCTTTTCTGTTTTTGGAACACTTTTTTTATTTGTCCTGGGAACATTTGAATTATAAGTGATTAAATGGTAGTGATAAAAAGGGCAGTCCTAATAAATGGTCTGATTCACGCTTTCAAAGGTGTAGGACATCAGACACAAAATAATAAGAAATCCGTCTACATGGTGCAGCAGAGGTCAAGACGTGCAGCAGAGGTCCAGACATGCAGCAGAGGTCCAGACGTGCAGCAGAGGTCCAGACGTGCAGCAGAGGTCCAGACGTGCAGCAGAGGTCCAGATATGATACGACACTGAAAAGTAGATGGACGCCATCTGCTGGTGCCATCATGCTCGCTGGTCACTGAAGCAAAGCAGTTCAGTACTGTACAGTAAGACAAGCTTTGTGAAGTGAAAAATAATTTTAAATGCATTTTGATTTATATAAATGATTATAAATAAGAAATAGATTGATGTATAGGGTTAACTTTTAAGTTATATCTACAGAACGTACACTGCCCTACCCATCATATGATTAAACAGTTGTAGTGATCTCAGGGTATATTGTATTAGGAATGTACTACACCATTATCACACACCCACAATTATTATAGTAAACTTTCATTTTTATTAAATTCTAATTTATATCTCTTCCACTATAGAACTGTTCACATTTATAAGGATTGTAAAGTAGCATTGCAATAGTGCCTTAAGTGGCTACTTTAATGTGATTAACTTGATTAACAGTACATGTGATTTGGTAAGGCATAGCAATGCATTATTATCTTATATCTCATTTTCTTTTATGATGCATATTTGGTTAGCATGGAGAGCTTGTGTTCTGTATGAGTGGAAACTCCAGCAAACCATAAAGAGGTTCAGGACAACACTATTCTTTTCTGTATTAGCCTTTCATTTTAACTAGATGCATTTAGAACCGATATTATTGTTATATACGCTTCAGCCACCTTTTATTAACAAAAATAAATCAGAACATGTCTATTAAAAAGTGAAAGCACAAGGATGTGTAGACTGTGACTGAGGGGGGCAATTCACTCCCCTCCAAACCTGGTAGGGGGGGAAACGTCCTCCTGTCCACAACCTCCTCTAAGCCTGTGTGCTGCTGGGTTATCTGGTTTTCTTGCATTTCCCCAGACTCGTGGCAGTAGGTGGATTGGCTAAGATGAATTTCCCCTAGGTGTGAATTAGTGTGTGGTGCTCTGCAATTAACTGGTGCCTCATCCAGGGTGTATTCCCAGGATAGACTCTGGATCCACTGCAACCCTGATAAAGTGGCTACTGAAGACGAATGTGCTGACAGTGATTTTATTTACAATAACAAGTCAAATAAAACTCTTCAATAACTTAAAAAAAAAAAAAAAAACCTATGTGGATCCTGTGGGAACTTTGGCTGGCTCTGTTCAGAGTGCCATATAAATAGATACCCATCAGGATTTCATGTTGCTGCCTGCACAGCACGCAGCTGTCTCTGAGCTGGTGTAAATTGACTATGAGTGCTCTCTTCTCATTCAATCCTGCTAAAAATGGCTGAATGGAAACGTCAGATAATCTGCGCCACCAGCATGTTATAAAATGCGCGCACATTGGCGTTGCATATCCAATGGCAAATTCAGCTGTAGTGGAAGCAGTATGGCTGCTTTTACTTGCGTTATTTAAGGACAACGAACCTCTTTCTAGTGAGCATGTTGCATGTTATATTAAGGTGCATATGTGGGGAGCTGAAACCAAAAAATATTTCCAGAGCACCTACTGCATCATTGCACCTGAAGGCTTGCATTTCTTCTCTGAATAAAAGGCACTAATAGTCTACAGATAAATTGTCACTAACTAGTTGCAATGCTGCATTTGTTTAAAGAAATCTGCAACAAAATGTTGTTATGGAAATACCTTTCAAGCAGAAAACTCTTTACTTTTAAACATTTGTGCTTAACGAAGTGTTCAGACAAGTTTGCCATCCAAACCTTCCAGGCAATTCCATTGCATCCTTGTCAGACAAAAGTCTTCATGAGCCCTGCTCTGATGGATCTCAGTCAGGTCACCAGTCTGCACCCAGCAGGCTCAGGGTGAACCGAGCTGCATCATAAAGAATTTGTCCTGAAGAAATATTCTACAGATCTCTGCTCCAGAGCCCCCCCGATCTCCACATGTGATCTGAACCCAAAATCATTACACACTCTTCCAAAAGAAACTTAATAGTCAGGGAATACTCAACAGCATGGAGACTTTATTCATAACAGCTCATTTTTCTTTTTTGAAAGAGCATGACCATGACTTGTCTCAATTTCCATACAGGAAACAGTGACACCAAACGTTACACATACAATCTGACACGGTCTTTTTCTTTAAAATAATGGCTTTTCACCAGAGCACAAATACAGATTATGTACCCTCTCAATGTGAATACTAATAATATAGTAAAATATTAATAATACTAATAATAACACACTAAAGCCCTTAACTAAAAGCAATACTAGTAAATATCAGATGTCACACAACTTTGGTTGAATTTTGAGATCTGCAGATCTGACAGCAGACAGCTGCAGTCTCTGGTGTGTTCTTTTAAAAAGTCACGCCTTTTCAAATATGCCTTCTGTAGTTGATTATTTATTTATTAATTTACTTATGTACTTATTGTTCGATATATTTAATTCTCCTGCTTCTTCTTCTTCTACTTATTAGGTGGCATGGTGGCGCAGCAAATAGTGCCAAAGCAAAAAAAAGGTAAGAAAGAAAGAAAGAAAGAAAGAAAGAAAGAAAGAAAGAAAGAAAGCCCCATCAATGTTTTTCCAATATTCAGCTGTCTAGTTTTGGGGAGCCAAATGTAACCTCAGAGTCCTGTTCTTGGCTGACAGGAGTGGAACCCAATGTGGTCTTCTGCTGTTGTATCCCATCTGCCTCAGGGTTTGACGTGTTGTGTGTTCTGAGATTCTTTTCTGCTCACCACAGTGGTGTTGCGCATAGAGTGAAGAGTGAATATTTGAGTTACCATAGCTTTGCTGACAGCTCTCGTCAAAAAGGTGTTTCCGCCCACAGCACTGCTGCTTGGTGGATGTTTTCTATTTTATTTATTTATTTTTTTTGCACCATTCTGTGTAAACTCTAGAAACTGTTGTGTATGATATTCCCAGGAGATCATCACTTTCTGAAATACTCAACCCATATCAGCCCATGTGGCACCTACAACCATGAAAGGTCAAAGTCCCTGAGATCACATTTTCCGCCCATTCTGATGACTGATGTGGCCACTAAGTGACTCTCTTGACCTATAGCTCCATGATTTTACACATTATGCTGCTGCCACATGATTGGCTAGTTGGATAATTGTATCAGTGAGCAAGTGTTCCATTAAAATCCTACACTACATGGCCAAAAGTATGTGGACATCTTACCATAACATTTAAGTGTGCTTGTTGAATATATCCCATTCCAGATTTAGTCCCCCCCCCTTGCTGTTATAATAACCTCGACTCTCCTGGTAAGGATTTCCATTAGATTTGGAGTGTGGCTGTGGGGACTTGACCATTTAGCCACAAGAGCGTAAGTGAGGTCAGGCAGTGATGTCGAGGCAAGAAGGCCTGGTGTGCAATCAGTGCAACCATGTCCTATTGAGCTTTGCTTTGTGCACGGAGCATTGGCACACTGGAACATGTTTGGGCCCCTTAGTTCCAGTGGAGGGAAACTGTAAAGCAACATCCAGCATACGAAGTCATTCTATATAATTGTATGCTTCCAACCTCCAACAAGAATCACATATGGGTGTGATGGTCAAGTGTCCACATACTTTTGGCCATATAGTGTATTTTAAAGTCATTTCCTCCAGAGGAACAAACCTGAAGAACCATTTAACGTGAGATTTTTTTTCTCTAAGTAATGTGTAGCAAATATTCTGCCTTTCAAACATGCAACATGAAGGACCAGTAGGTGGAGCTAGACATTTAACCAGGGACCTTGTTTGTTTTTCTAGATATAATATCTCAGAATTCAAACATAAAACTTAACAAACATCGCAGATCTGTAGTTATTTCATAGGTAGTAACAAAGGTTTGTTGACTTACCACAAGTAATGGCATTTATGAGCTACTGACTGATAGTGTTTGTCAAGAGCTGCCTGTGTTGTGCTAATTTCGGATGAGTGTCAGAGTGTTTTATGTGGCAGATGAAATATTCGTCTGAGATTATTAGCAACTGACAGCATGAGATTGCTCTAGAGAAACTGCCTCCATCCACAGCAATAATACAAATACACTGATCCAAAGAGCCTCACAATAATGTACAAGCTTGCTCGTATGACACTGCTTAATACAGCTGTAGACACCTACAGCCAAACATATCAAAATATTTCAGAAAACATAAGAGAATCTGGAGAATCCAGTGTGCATCTGTTATATTTAGGTTTGCCTGTGCTCATAATGTTATTGCAGCTGACCTCAGCTGGACTGTCAAATAAAGATTGCCCCAAACAGCAGCATCAGAGAATAATTTTAGTGGCTTGGTGTCAGTTTTGTCAGAAACAGTTTTCATTTGATCCATGACAGGATCTCGAGGACGATTCTGCTGTTATGGCTGAGCCTTTGAGAGCAGAAGAGTAATGACAGAGGGTCGCAGCGTCAGGCCTGGAGCACAGACATTCTGACTCGCCATTATTTACACTTCAGGGAATAATAGTTTGTGTCATATAAACACATCACATTCTGATTGGGGAATAATGTATGTGTATGAGGAAAGAGCGCATGACTATGACAAGAGATTATAAGGAAGAGACAGTTTCATACCGTACATGCCTTAGAGAGTAGTGTACATGTGAGGAATGTTAAACAAATGGTAAAAGTCAATGGTAAAAATTGTCAAATGTACATTTTCAGGTCAACATCAGCATGCTAACACACTGTGAAAGTGTATTTGTTAAAGGAATACAGAAGTGTTTTTCAACCTAATCCCTATCCTTACAAAAAATAACAAACAAACAAACAAACAAACACAAAAAATCCCAATATTTGTGGTTTTGAGACACTTCATATATTATTTTCACATATTTTTTCTTACACGTAGTGAACTTTTCACATAGAATGCATTTGTTTTTAATTTCACATATGATTATTCTCCAAATAAGCAATTTATTTTTCATGTGACTTAAGTGACTTAATAATTCAGGGCTTATCATGCTTATCATTATCATTTTTCCCATGATCACACATGGCCTTAGAGAAAAAGGTCAAATCTGCTCATTAAAAATAAAAGTATAATGGAAGTCTAAGGTCACTTGTAAAATTTCAGCATTACCATTTAAATTATAAATACAGTATATTATATTCAAAGTGTGAACTTAAAATTAAAACGAAAGGTTTTATCCAATAATCCATCACTGGAGCAATACAGTACAAAGTAATTCTTTTTATTTAATCCTTCCCAGAGATTTTGTGGTATTCACGTGTGAACAGGCCAAAATTGAAGCACGTCCCTGTTTACTTTATCCTGCGTTTACTACATTAGTAATGCAAAATTACAAATTCTTCCCATCTTCAAAAGCACGAATTGTACAGATTTTGAACTTAAATCCAAATGCTGTTCTTTGGAGTAAAGAAATAATGAAAGCCTTAAAAATAGAAGAATAAAAGAAAAATAGCTTTCATATAAACAGTTATTGACACACCAATTAGACTCCATTAGAATTCCATTATAAATGAGTTTGAGTAAACATGTTTTTCATTTTTCCCCCTTTTGTACAGGGAATCCTGGTGAAATTAGAGTCCATGGTAATTGCACGTGCACTATAGATGTAGTGGAGATTGAGATTATGTTGAAAAACCTCGTAGTATTCCTTTAAGGTGCATGATTGTTTTTAGGTTCAACCAGCACGCTAAATGAACATCTTGGCATGTTCGGTGATAATGGTTCTCTGCACTTGGCTATGTCACTGAGGCATATGGGAAGGATATTTAGAGCCTTGTGCAACAGGCTGTGAGGTCTTTTACAATGAGGTGTGAGGACTGCTCAGTGTGTTCCAGCTCATTCTCTGTGCTTAAAAAAAGCCCAGACATATCTACCTCTGTCATTGCACTGTCAAACACACAGGCTTCAGCCAGCTGCCCCTCTCCAGCTTTATGTACTCACATTCTCTTCAAGTAACCACAAGATTTCTTCTGCCTCAGAGAACAACCTAATTATCTGTACTGTCCTGACAGATGGGCTAGTTTGTAGAGATCATCATCAGCAATTAGAGGTCAAATTCCATAATTATCCCTTAAAACCCCAACCCTACCACCACCACCACCACCACCCTCCCCCCTACACACATGCACAGTCCCTCCTCCATTTCATTGATGTAAGACAGAGAAAGTGCAAGTCAGTTTGTACTGGGGATCTTTTCTACCAGCTAGCATCAGGATCTACTGCCTCCTCCCAGTGTGCTAGTAATGTGTGTGAGGCGGGAATACACCCTGGGCAGGACACCAGTCCAGCGCAGAGCACCATGCACACACACATTCACACCATCATTTCCACCTAGGGGCAATTTGGAGTAGCCAGTTCACCCACTGGCATCTTTTGAACGAATATCTTTCTGATTAGCAACGTAGTAGCATACATTCAATGTTTGTTCTAAGGGTATACAAACATTTGCGCTTGACAGGATGTTGACTGATGAAAAAAATAATTAGTAGCAAACAGCTGGATGTCTATTACTTGAATCAAGCTGTTTGGTCCTGTGCCCCGGTCTTGCCTAAAATTAATGCACAGACCTGAGACGGACAGGCTATACACACACACACACACACACACACACACACACACACACAAAGACCAGAACGCAAAATAACTGAATCACAGTTTCTAACCTTGTAATGATGGTTTGCAATCAAATTAAGAAGAGTCAATCCCTGCACCAGGCCCAATCAATAATACTAAATGTTAATGGAATTCAAGGAAAATGACTCATTATCATCTTCTTTTGATAAAGTGCTGCAATAGGGGGGGCAGTCGTGGCCTAATGGTCTGAGAGTTGGACTTGTAACCCGAAGGTGAACCCGAAGGTCGTGGGCTTGAGTCTCAGGTCCGGCAGGGATTGTAGGTGGGGGGAGTGAATGACTAGCGCTCTTTGCCACCCTCAATACTACGACTGAGGTGAGACCCTTGAGCAAGGCACCGATCCCCCAACTGCTCCCCGGGCGCCGCANTCCAAAATAATTCACTATTGAGAGAACAAACAGTGTGATAATCCCGAAATTCTGCCTCAGCATCAGTCTATTAAAATGCACCAAATACCTCACATGCTATCGGGAGCAGTAATCTAAAGAGAGTTTGACTGAAAAGGAGTTGAGTTATACACCTCGGATCAGACTTCTCACAAAAAGCCATGTTCTATAAATCTGTTTCTTCTATCAGGAGGAATTGAATCTGCTTATTTGACAATTTTCCCGTATGCTAACACTATTTATGAGCACTGCATTCTGCATGCAGTCTCTCCTCAACTCAGAGCGAACAAACACCATCAGCATTTCTATAAAAATGAACAGTCTGTCTGAGAGATATTCGACTTACTCCCTATATATTTAAACTGTATCAGCCATGTGGTCCTGCTGTGCATGGCAGCTGTAAAAAGTTGCACAAGAAAAAGCTGAACTAAATAGGAAAGTTAAATCAGCAAATGAACCATTTAAAGACAAGGATACCTAATGAGAAAACTACCACAAATTTTACTTTGACTCAGTTAAGATGATCAGCATTATGACTGCTAAATAAATTTGGACAGCAGCACTGATGCTAATGCACATAGACATAAAGTCCATTGATCAGATTTTTTTTTTGTGGAACTGCAGTGTGCTTTAAATACAAACAGCGCAACAGTGTGATATTAACGTGAGCTGTCATTAAGTCAAACAGACAAATCTCAGTGCTTTAGCTGGAAAGAACTGAAACACACTGCGGTGCCACAATCCTGAGTGATTCTGTTTACTAAAGTTTACTTTTAGCAAAGAAAAAAGCAACACTGTAGTGTACATATTATTGCTGTCAATCCACTTTTCATCAAGCTCCAATAATTCCTGGTCGTTGGACAGCATCACAAAAACCATGCAGATCGACCACTGAAAGAGCAATACTGACAGTGAGTGACTTACAAATAAGTACAAAATAAATGCAAAACTGAACAATAAATTAGTTTTTGATAGGATAATACTCCTATCAGCATGTTTACATGCAAAAAGAAATCTGATAATCTGAAAGAAACAACTCCAGGTCTGTGGAGAAAAGCAATCCCCATACCAATCATATGCAATGTACAGCATGCATTGTTGGGTATTCAATTCAATTCAATTCATTTTTATTTGTATAGCGCTTTTTTACAAAGGTCATTGTCTCAAAGCAGCTTTACACNTGGCAAGGAAAAACTCCCTGAGATGGTGATAAGAAGAAACCTTGAGAGGAACCCATCCTCAATATATATAAATGTATAAATGTTTGCATACAACTAAAACAGATAGACAAACACAAAGGCATTTTTATTTTGTAGCGCCAATAGATTTTATACTTTATATAATTCTTTGTATATTATGAATATCTTGTGTGTTATACTTTATAATTTTTCCTTCATTACCATAAGCAACAAAAGTGGTGAAGTAGTGTATGCTAAGTTGTTAATAGTGAAAAAATAAAAAATGATATCAGTACCAATCAACAAACATTTCCATTTCTGAAAGTGATATAAATGATATAAATACTATCTTATAGCTTGTATCCAACCTCTTTTGTCTTCTTCTTCTGAGCAGACTTCCGAGCCAGGCCGGGTTCAACTCATGTAAAAGTTTGAAAGAATTTAATGGGTTAAATGAGCTATGAAATGCCCATCAATATTTGTGCCTCGAAAACTTATTACATAGTTGCTGAGCTGCTTAGCGTGGCAGTGAAGTGAATGTGGACTTTTCTGTATGTGATGCAACACAACAACTATTCATTGTTATGACAGCTTTAAAGTTGTGATGATCCTCCTGAGTTGTAAAGATTGAGACATGTGAAAACTATCATATATTCTGATAAGATTCTGATTTATGACAGAAGTGAAGTATAATATATAGCTGCAAATACTCAGCTATAAAACACTTCCCCCATATATACTATCTATAATATACTATCTAAAGTTCATACTCTCTCAGAAGCCCTCAGTAGTTTGGCATCCAAGCATGTTTCATTTACTGGTTGATGAATCTTGTAGCTGTTGTGCATTAATCTTTCTCTAGTACTAGTTTGGATGTGGACAGCTTACTTGGCCGCAGTTTCAGCTGCCCCGCTCAGGGGAAGTGTTCTCATGTCACCTGACACTCGTGACTCAGAGGAAACTCACATGCACCGAGTGCTTGTTTTACACTCGAGTTGGTTACACAGCAACAACACTGTGCAAATGTGTCACTTGTCACAGGATTTCTCCTCTCTGCTCAGCAGTCTGGCCAGAAATGGTGGAACGTTATTAATTCTTACCTGTGTTTCATTGTTTTCACTGCAGGAAACAGGACAATTGCTTCCAGCTACTGTGGAAGCAGTGAGCAGAATGCAGTGAAGAAAGTGGATTATAGCAGTCTCAGAGGAAGTCACACACACAGGACCTCGGGAACACCCCGAATGCTTCTAGATATTACGGTCAATCTCAATTGAATTAAAGGACATCCCACTTAAGCAGTGACAGAGGCGACTTAATGTAATAAAATCTCTCTCGTCCATGTTCCTTATTTTTCTGTGTTTCGTGTCTTATTGACAGTTCATTGATACAGTTTGACCAAAACCATATAAACACACACACACACACACACACACACACACACACACACACACACACACACACACTTGTAGGGTTTTAAAACAGGAAAAATGTCACCTAACAAATTTCATTATTTCAATTGAGTGGTGAGATGCTGTGTGGTGATGTACAGTTGAGTGCAAATGTTTGCCTACACCTAGGACAAGGTTCATTAAAAAAAATTACATTAGATTTACTGTAGTCAAGATGTTTTCAAATGTAAAGACTTACACCATATTTATAGAAAATTCTTGAACAAGTGCCACTCTTTCCCTTAATAACTGGATCCAACCTCTTTTGTCTTCAGATCCTCTTCCAGCTTCAGATCCTCACAGGCGCAATTTTCACCCACATTCTTCTTGACATCTAGGGGGGCATGGTGGTGCAGCGGGGAGCATTGCCACCTCAGAGCTCCAGGGTCCCTGGTTTGACCCTGAGCCTGTGGCTGGGTTTGGGCTCACTGTCTGAACATGTTCTTCCTATCTCTGTCTAGGTTTCCTCTGGTTTCCTCCCACCTCCAAAAAAAACAGGCCAGTAGGTGGATTGATCACACTAAATTGCCCTGAGATGTGCGTGGTGCCCTGCAATGAACTGGTGTCCCATCCAGGGTGTATTCCTGCCAGTGTGGGTCACAAGGGTCATATCCGAGACCTAGGTGGGACTGGTACTGGTCCTATTCTACCAACGACTTTCACACAGTGATCTCTGTTCTAAATTAAATTGCTTCAATCATTGCTTAGTTTTCATGAAGTATGTCTGCCAGATGAGAAGTTCAGTTTCTTCAAATAAAGTTTGAAGACCAAAAGGGTTTATTTAATTATATTTTTTTTCTTTTACAAACTATATTTGTATTTACTTTGCCTTGTGCTATGCTCCTGAAAAAAAAAAAAAAAATACAAACCATCAGAGAAATTGTAATGTTCTCCACTACAAATACCATTACAAACCATCAGCTAACTACTAAAACCATTATCATCACTGGTCCTCAATGGTGTCCACTAGAAATAACAATTTGCCATCAATGGAAGGCAACAAATTATCAGTAGATTCTCACAGGGACCTTTACAGGTTCCATTAAAACCAATACAATTCCCATTATAACCATTACAAACTCTGTGAGTTTCTGTTGTGTTTTCAGCAGGGTAAAACCTGCTTTTGTTGATTAGCAACAAAATTAGCCTGTGTCACGGTGGGCTAAAGTAACATGCTAAACACTATCTCCCTGTTTACTTTTATTTATTTAACTCCAGTTACACTTCTCTAGCTCTTGTGGTGTTTTATGAGTCAGAAACAAACACTTGCTATTCTCAGTTCATTTATTTTAGAAAGTTATGAGAAGCAGCCAACTCTTAGTGCGTGTTAGTCAGTCGTGTTTCCCTCTCAGTGTTTCTGCGCCTGCCCGCCCACCCACTCCTCTCCTCACACACACACACACACACACACACACACACACACACACACACACACACACACACACACACACACACACACTGTCCCGTTGAGCCTGCATACTCTCTGTAGCTACATGGGGAAGGACAGGCAGCTGAGAGGCGGCATTGCCGAATAGCGTACTGTCCGTGGCGAGAGATCTTCAGTGTACAAGAAATCGCCGCGCCGTTGAACGAACTCTTAATTTTCCTGAAACCCATCATTAGCTAAGAAACTAGCCGGGAATGGCTTCGTCTCCGTGCGGCGGCGGCAACTTTGACTGCGGACTCGAAATCAAAACTCGCTCGGTGGAGCAAACCCTCATCCCTTTGGTGTCTCAGGTGAGTTTTCTGCTCGAGCGGCTGCTTCCTGAGAGGAAAGTCAACACAAACCACTAGAAAGAGAGTGTGAGAGAGAGGTCTGGCACGGTGTGGTGTTACTTACTTTGCGTTTATTTTACGCAGAGTTTACGTATTGGCCGTTTGTTTCGGTTTTTTCGCTTTAAAACGCGACTAAATGAGACGCAAAGCGGCGTGTGGGAAAGTCATTTAGTGTTGTGTTGTCGCGGGGGGAACCTGTGGGAACTCAGGAGACGAATTTGACAGACTGGTGCCACAAGTGTACCTCGACAAAATGACGGCAATGAACGGACACACACACACACAGTGTGTGTGTGTGTGTGTGTGCTCAGGCTGTGAGCCTAGTCTGTGAGTCTAGTCTGTGTGTCCAGGCTGTGAGTCTAGTCTGTGAGTCTAGTCTGTGTGTCCAGGCTGTGAGCCTAGTCTGTGAGTCTAGTCTGTGAGTCTAGTCTGTGTGTCCAGGCTGTGAGCCTAGTCTGTGTGTCCAGGCTGTGTGTCCAGGCTGTGTGTCCAGGTTGTGTGTTCAGTCTGTGAGTCTAGTCTGTGAGTCTAGTCTGTGAGTCCAGGCTGTGAGCCTAGTCTGTGTGTCCAGGCTGTGTGTCCAGGCTGTGAGCCTAGTCTGTGTGTCTAGTCTGTGTGTTCAGGCTGTGTGTCCAGGCTGTGTGTCCAGGCTGTGTGTCTAGGCTGTGTGTCCAGACTGTGTGTCCAGACTGTGTGTCCAGGCTGTGTGTCCAGGCTGTGTGTCCAGGCTGTGTGTCTAGTCTGTGTGTTCAGTGCAGTTAGAAAGCACGGTGCTCGTGTTGCACTTCACTGCTATGTGCGCACTCTTACTTTCTCCGTGTAGAGAACTTCCATAGCTGACTGCTAACAGCTTCACACTGTTTACTCTTCCCCAAGGGCTCTGCTTCTCAGTGCTCATCTCTTCCTACAGGAGCTAAACGTCCAACATTCTCTGAAAACATAAACCCTCTATTATAGGGTTTTCCCAGAGGGACAAACCAAAGATTAATTTTTTAAAGGATGGCACCTTGTTTTCTAACAGAGCAATTTTTGAAGGTCCAGTTATAAAATTGCTTGCTTACAAAGATCCAGAGAAGCAACTCCCATGACTGAATGGTGACTTTTTAATGTTCAGAGTGAAACCAAAATAGTTGTTTCACAGCTTTTACCTGTTTTTAGAGTTGTGGTCATCAGTATGACTTCCAGAGAGAAAGAAGAGCGAAAAATATTTTGATGATTCATCCTGTACTTGTCTTATCATCATCCAATTAAACGCTTTATAGAATAAAGGGGCGTGTATTATACTTACAGGATTCAACTGTACTGCACAGTCTTCTTGCGCAATATTTACTTTTGCACCTATGCCATAGCTGAGGGAAAAAATGCTGGGTAGTTGGAGTTGATTGGAGTTTGTCGAAATAATTTAGTGGGTCCACATCCAGACCACAGTCCACCAGTTAATATAGAGAATAGGATATCAGCAAAATCTATAAGGACAGTAGGGAAAGCAAAATCTTTAAGGGCTCTCCAGATGGTCAAACTATAGAACCATTTTAAGCTGCCAGTTGGAACCTTTTTTCACTAGTGCAGGGTTAACTCCATATAACGCTATATAGGTTAACATCCTTTTACGTAATTGTGTACACGAGCTGCTTTGTGGTTTGACAACACTGTTAAAACAGTCTTGCTTTATGTTTGAAATGGTGCCCTACTCCCTATTCCCTACACATGCCAGAGTACACTCTATGTATTCCCTCATCTCTAGGGTACATCATTTGGACACTAATTTATTTGCTGTGTCTTGTGGGATTTCATAAGTGCACTGGATGCCCTGCATTACGTTTTCACACGAGACTACAAAATGGCATAACTCCCAAAATAACACACTATGCAGTGGATAGTGTGGATTCAACAGGACATACAGCTTGCTACTTGAATTACTTGCTCATGTGACTCTGTAAAGGTCATTAGCATTGATGGTGAGTGTGATGGGGCTAAAAGGTCAGTGATAGAGGCTTGCCAATCATCTATTCACGTACCACAAGAAAGGAGGAACCCTTTCAGTGTTTCAGAGCCTTGTGGAGCTCAGACAATAAAGTTGGCCTGATCATAACCCTCCCCCTTTCTGGGGCTTTTGCTCTGTTTCTTGGAGCTCATTTCAGATGTATGTGTGCAGCGCTCCAATAAGAGACTGATAAAACCCAGTAACCGTCTGCATACTATCACAGTCAATCATGCAGAATGAAAGGGAATAGATGATGCATCATTATTGTAACAGGATCTATAGATCACGTTACAGAAATTCTCCAAACTGCTAGAACACCAGCGATAAACACAAGCTGAGACAAACTGACGTTTCTGCTTATTCACGAGGCCTTTGGTTAAAACTGTAGGTGCTTAATAGTAAATAACCAGCTTGGGGCTGAAGGCTTGTGAGCAAAACAGTTGTTTTCCTTCTTCTTGTAATTGAAGTTTCCTTCAGTCAAGCGTTTCTTTTTTGGCACTCCCTATAGCGAATATATAGCAGCGGTAGTGATTTCATCCTGGGCAACGAGTAAATAATCTGTGTAAATACAAGCGCGAGTGTCACGGTTCAGCGTAGATGCTGTGAGATGCCGTCTGAGTGTGTGAGGGGGGTGCACTGATAAACCAGGGAGGAAATGAAGTGAGAAGTGTGTGTGTGTGTGTGTGTGTGTGTTGGTGTGGGTGGGGGTGTGTGTTTGCTCATTTGGAGGGATGTGCTGTTCGTGCTGATCTTCTCCCCCTCTGTTATCAGCCTCACTCCCGCGGCTGTGTAATAATCATGCCTTTAGACTCCGAGACCACACTCTCGACCAAATTTGCTTCCCTGCCTGCCTGCTTCAGCTTCAGTTATGTGCTAGATCATTGCCGATGCCCATGTCCATTGCCTAAAAGTCGAATCTGTGATTAAATCAGGACACCTTTTGTAATATTTCATGATGTTCTCATTTGCTTTAATAAGAGCTCTACTCAGAAGAGAAACTCTGGTTTCTATGGTGCTCCAAGCTCTTTAAAGAGATTTCAGTAAATATTATCCAAGCAAGCAGGACAAGGAGTCTCTACTTTCCTGTCAATCATGTCCTCTGACACGTCAGTGCCCTCTCACCCCCCAGCCCCAAAGCTTACACTAATAACACTGCTTTTCCACTGACCAGCAGAGCTCAGCACAAATGCAAACCCCAGACTATCATACTGAAGATTTTTGAGCCAGAAGGGAAAAGGGCTGGATAAATCAATAGCCCATGTGCCCAGAACAAGACGATTACGTGTCCGGACTATCCGCTTTTTTAATGCATGTTTAAGCAAAATGTGTTTTACGGTTGAGCAGTGCACCTTAATGATGTAGCTATAGCGCAAGTTACTCGTTCTGAATCCTACTTGTCTGTTGCACTACACAAATATTGACTTTAATTAGGAGGATGAATCGGCTGGTGCGCATGATGCACACTCTTTTCAAAGTCAGGAACATGCAGGTGTATGGAAACACTGGCAAAGAAAAAAATAAAGATGCTTTTACATGAAGTGAAGAGAAAACACCATGGGCAAACACTCAGAGGCAAACTTCCCCCAAAAATTTTCCAAAAACTTGCTGACTTTTTGTCGAGGATGCAAACACGATGTGCTACCTTATACATTTCCATTATACATTAAAAGCATAATGACTACGGCCTACATGGGCAATAATGCACTTAACTAGCTGACTAGCCTGTCATACTATATTATGTCAGCAAAGATTTTTTAGCTTAGTCGATTAGAGAGAAAGATAAGGTGGGTTTGTAATTTGTCCTACGGACACACTGGCAAACTAGTCAGCTACCAGACGTGGTAAAAATCGAGGTCCCATATGTCCCGTAAGAAGGGTAGCCAAATTCAGCCTGGCTCTTATGGCACGACTCGCTTGGCGGTGGAAACTCTCTCAATGTGGAAGATTGTAGGCAATTTGCTGAGCCGTCTGGTGCAAAAATGCTGTTACGTTCACACGTTCTATCCGTGCTCGTCCTTTCAGGGTTTTATATGGACAATTTGGCCTCCCATCCACACGAAAACTGGGCTTTTGGTTACTGAAAATAAAGCTTTTTGTAAACACCCTCAGAAGAAGATAGATTTTAAAACTCTGTTTTCATTATTTTCCTGTGGACGGGAAAAACTTTTTTTTTTTTTTTTTTAAATAAAAACGCTAACGTCAGAACTAGAACCTGCGTCAACCTATTATGAATGTGCTAGAGCTTGGATTATCATGGCTGCTGACCAGGAAGTTACTTTGTGGTCTGTACTTTTGTATTTGATAACATGTCTATAGTTTAATTTTGATTTGTTGAATTATTTGACCCCCTGATATCAGAATATGATATGCGCCTTACTGCTGCACTGCTCCAGCTGGACAGACGGCACTGCAAGTGTAGCTTTTGGATAAGACCCGGGCGAACACTTTGTAATTAAGTGTATCCTTTAGCACTGGTTCCATTTTATCATTAGATGACACATAGGAATCTTTGTGTTTGTCATTTTTCATTTTAGAGCTTTTGGCCATGGTGATGTTTCCGGCCCCCCATATATTGCCTTCTTTACCTCACAATACACATGCTCTTAACGTTATTCTTGAGGCGTCTGACATAACAGTTTATGACTTTTTTTTTCACATTTTCAGAAATATCCATATACATGTGGACGAGGCCTGAGAGGACTTTTGTATGTTTCAAATTTGAGTTTCAAAAACAGCTAGCTTCAGCTTACATCTACCAAAATCACCTGACTGTAGCTTTAAATAGCTTCTAGAGCACTCTCACAACTGGTACACAATTGTTCCAGATTGTACACAGTGGTTCAGCCTGCCTTCGGAGCAGACGATTTGCTTCTTTTTCATGTCATTCACTCTTTCTGACCATTTGAAACGTCCCTAACTTTTGTTAGTCTGTGGTGGCTCTCCCTCACTCTCAAGGCTTTTCCTCTGTGAATATTAATTTAGCCCACTGTTCCTGTGTTGCACGATCTCGGCTCTTGAGCCAGGACAGGACTTGTGAAGCTTCTGCTGAGTCTTTGATCTGATCAGCCCAATTTTGAAATGCTGTGAGAAGAAAGGCTCATTATTACATATTTGTGCTGGCTCTGTCTTTTGTTTCTGCCAAGCTGAGCACTTTTTTTCCCTCCCAAAAAAAAAAAGATTTACAGCTATAATTGGACTGAGAGTTCTTTTTCTTTCTCACGTTATGTCGAGTTTTCATGCTTTTGTGAATTCTGTGCCTCTCACACTTCCGTAAATTAAACCATTATTAGGTTGTGAAAACGTGGGAGTTGCGCGTATTCGGTTAAGCACACAATCTGACAAATGCAAAGTCTCAGTTACACAGTGAAGGGGGATCTTTTCACAAAGTAGCTTATACAAAAGTTCTTCTAATGTACCTCTGTGCGCTCCTGGCAGGGAGACATGTTTGATATTTCAGTTAAATACAGAATCTAGAATTTCTTTAATGCTAAGGTAATTACAGGTTGTAGGAAAGACAGCAGGACAGAGCAGTGAACTAACTGCAGAAAGCATAAACAGCATGCTTCCTTCGGTGATGAAAAAAAAATCTGAGCTGTGTGTGTAAACCGCAAGGGATTACAATGCTAAGTACCTTCCGCTAGAACAACATAGGCTTCAAGTGTGGTGTGTAGAAGTGTTGGATGTGAGCTGTGTGTGTGCTATTCTCATCGTCATTGTATTTACTTATCCAGCAAAGGCAAAGCCAGAGATGATAAAATCTACAGCCAACTACAACCCAGCCATCCGTGTAAAGGCTTACAGAGAGAATTGCATAGAGACGTGGGCTAACTGGGCATTTTAGGAAATGCATCGCAGACAGAAGGAAAGTTCTGTCCGTGTGAATGTTAGTTTTCACGGCACCAGATCCCACAAGCACTGCATTATGTAGCGCAAGTAAAGGAAATATACTTTATCCATGTGTTATACATTGAGCACATCTCTGACTTGACAGTTCCCACAGAGGCATGTGTTAGCAGCTTTTGTTGAAGCAGTCAATTTGTGTCCTGGCCAGCAAATGACTACATCCTCTTCCTTAAATTTTTCTTTTCAGCAGCTGCCAAGAGAGCGGTTACATTGTCGCTAGAAAAGGCAATGAAAAGGCAATGAAAAGGCAATATGGATCTCTTGCCCTTTGCTCACTGATGGAGCCTAACTATAATACAAAGTAGTTTCTGGAATGACGTATCTATGCAGTGTGCCAGCTATTGGCTGTTTGCTTTACCGATAAAAGGATACACATGTCAAAAAATTAGCCAAGAAAACTGGGAGAACTTAGTTTTCCTGAGCATAGCCATCATGAGACCATCACTGAAGACTGAAGTTTGTATGAAAGGATCTCTTGCTCTCATGAGTGCATGGTGTCAGTTATAGAGCCTTTCTAAGCAACATGAATCCAGGCCATGACTTCAGGGCATGACTTTCCTGATTCAGGTCTCTGATTCAGAAGTATAAGGTGTTCGGTGTGTTTTTTTGATATTATTTGTCATACTGGATGAGCTCCAGGCCGTATTTCCGTTACACGGGTTTGCAATTTGTCATCAGGCTGGATGGTATCCTAAAGCCTCGACATTGTACTAGTTCCCACCTGTTTAGCCATAGGGTCCTCAGGTCCTGTTCGTCTAAATAACAGACCCGAATTATTATTATTTTTTTTATTCATAGCCCAGTGGACAAGAAGGTTCAACAACCAGGAAAAGATTTTTAAAAATCCTACATGTTATTGACTTTCATTTGGTATGGAGCTATGCTTAAACATAACATGCTTTATGGTTTTGCTACACACCTTTATGCGAGTATAGCACAAGCTACTCATTCTGAATCCCACCGCCTGCAGCACTGACCATCATTTTACTGGGCAAAAAATAATTAGCATGCGCAGATCAGGTCTTTGGAAATACTGATGAAACTGAGCAAAATAAGGTCCAGTGCAAAGCAGTCATATACTCATCTTCTGTATGTAACAATCACCTTGTGGTTAAACATATTCAATTCAATTCAATTCAATTCAATTCATTTTTATTTGTATAGCGCTTTTTTTATAAAGGTCATTGCCTCAAAGCAGCTTTACACAAACAAAAGTATAGTGAAGTGTGTG
>CM074967.1:8737451-8760222 GCA_037577455.1 Pangasius macronema | reverse complement strand
CTTCCTCAGTGACACAGAGTGGAGGCTGTTATAAGGCCAAAGAGGGGATCAAGGTTGTGTGTTGCCCATGGTATTGGAATGGGCACATGTGAGTCTGGTGATGGTCAGGTGTCCACATACTTTTGGTCACACAGTGTATAACTGAGAATATGAATATCAATAAACAATAACTGTGCTACAGCTTCAGACCTGACTGTCTTGCTAACAGTATTTAAGGTAAAACAACTCGTGAAATATTTTTGGTATGACGGGTAACTCTGTGATTATGGGGAAATGCATCACTGCAGCAATATGCTCACAGAGTACCGTCACCGTCAGGTTTTAAGTGCTTTAGAAATAAAATATGGAGAATGTCTTCATTATATTATATTTAGCTTCCAACTTTGCTTTGGTTATCTTCTTACAAAGATCGTGTTGTGTAAGGAGCCAGTTTCGCCATCGCTGTGGTAAAAAGTGTCAGTCTGCGTAAAGATGCTTAAAACCTTTAAGTGCGATTTTCCCGCAGTGAGGATCCAGACTTCGATCAAGCTGTTGGAGGCCGTAGTGACAAGGACATAAGCTTAATCGATCCATTTTATAATCAGAGACCAGCTGTCAAAATGTCTGTGATGCTCCTGTGCCATAGTTGGAATGAAATCTTTAAACTTTTCACTTTTGGGGTAACCAGATTTTAAAATGCTTCCTTTCACTCCTTTCGCAAGTCTCAAAAGTCTCGGTATGTATCATCTTTTACCGTTGTTAAAGTGATATACTTCATTTTTCCAGGCCAGCATACATATATAATTAAATAATCGTCTCACATTGGTAGAATGATTCTTCCATCCTGTCATTTTGTCAGTAATGACCACTGGCTAATTGTTCCATATCAGGCACCTTGACTGTTTGAATGCATGCTGCCATCAGCTCTGATTGTCTCTCATTCACTCTGTGGTTGTTTTTCTCTCTTCAGACGTGTCTGAGGCACCCAGACTGTGAGTCTGCACGGATCAACAAGAACGCTGTGTTCCAGCGCATGCGCCTGGCTCTGGAGCAGGTTATCGAGATTGTGACAGATGCCAGGAGCAGCGGAGAGGCCAAAGCACTGCCCATCAGTATCTATGCTGGAATTAAAGACCTTAAGGTGTTTTTTTTTTTTGTGTGTGTTTTGTTTTAATCAGTTTTGTTGTCACTTCTTGTTCACTTCTCTAATTGTTAGACCCACAGTTTGCAGACCTTTTATTACTAAATAAAGAAGACAAAGAAATTCTGTTTATACCAACAACGTTTTCACAAATATTCCTCCATTATCAGATAATAATAATGGGAAAAATATTGGTTAAAAGTTTGCATCTCCCTCTCATCCCCCCCCTTGTTTTCACATTTCACTAAACGTTATCATCCTCAGGGGTTGCAGCAATTAGACTGTGTGTGTGTGTGTGTGTGTGTGTGTGTGTGTGTGTGTGTGTGTTTTTCAGAATAAGGTGGAGGGATTGAGGGAGTCTCTGTACCGTGTGCCGTGTGAGACTGTAGCAGCACAGCTGGAGGCTCTGGTAGAACAGACTGAAGACTTCACTGATTCAGCGTACACTAGCCATGAGCAGCGCGAGAGCATCCTGCAGCTCTGCCACGCAACAAGACAGGACACCAAGCAGCTCATCTCCGCCTGGAGTCAGGCAGTATGACATACAAACATGCACACGTACACACGAGCACATGCAAAGTAATCAGCCATCGCCTATTAGTTAAACTTGCCCCGAACGCACACCCATTGCACACACATTCCGTTTGTTTGAGCAGAGTTTGTTAATAGGAGCAAGGCAGCTGCTCTCGTTTTGTTGCTCTGAAAGAGAACGAGGCTATGAGGTTACACAAGTTTGCAGCCTTGCAGATCTGTGCTCCTAATCCCATTATCCCTTATACTTTACGTCACAAATAGTTAATAGATCATATATATTCAGTCCTTGTCCTGTGTAACTCTAATCCATCAGTCCTTAGCTGTAGATGTTCTTTCATCCTTAAGAACCTTGTCTGTTCTCTAAAGTCTCTTGAATGCCTTTTCACTTTGCACTCCTATTGCAAAGACCCATGCCTTTCACCGAATCCCAACAGACACTAATGTCATCATTTTCTGGAATTGACTCTGGGATTAAAAATGCCTCTTGTATGCCACTGAAGATTGTCAGATTGAAACTGGAAGAGAGACTTTGATCTAGACAGAAAAATCAGATGAACATGTGATGAATCATAATGATTTTTTCCATCAGATTGAGCCTCAGAATTCAGAAACGTGCAGGTTCTGTAGTGTAGATTCTGTAGTGTGTAGTGAAAGTTGTGTAGTGTGCAGTGTAGAAATTGGAGTCTGTAGTGCGTAGCGTAGAAAGTGTAATTTGTGTAGTGCATAGTGTAGAAAGTGTAGGTTCTGTAGTGTTGAAAATGCAAGGTGTGTAGTGTGTTGCGTAGAAAGTGTAATTTGTGTAGTGCAAGTGTAGTTTAGGTTCACCCCTTAAACATTAAATTAATAATGAACTAGTTTAATTTGTTGTTGTTGTTGTTGTTATTATTATTTGTTGAGGGCTCTGTCAGACGTGATGCTTTCGAAGTTCAGGCAAGCAGTCTTAACCTCACTGTAGCTAGATGAGATCTCTGTCAGGCCCAAACCACTTTGTCGACCACCTTCACAGAGGAGCTGCGTTTTGATTTTCCTAATGCTTTGCTATTTTGCACAAAAAAATTAAATATTGTGTGCTGTCTGTTTCTATCACTATTTCACACCATGATGTCTGCTACATATAATGGTTATAAATTTAACATTTTATTTCATGTTTATTGTATGTATAGTGCTGTAGGGTTGTAGGGTTGCATGCTCAAGTGGCTGGTAAATGTAGACAGGAAGCATACTGCTGTGTGTCAGACACACTGTCTGAGCCTTGACTGGCAGGAGCATTAAGAGCATGTGCTAATGGGGGTGATAAGAGCAGGCGCACCGCTAAAGTCAACAGGTTGAAGTCAGGAGGTTAGGAGATGAGAGCAGTTGGAAGGTTTGCACATGCAGCAGCCTGTCTGGTGTTTGTCCTGACACCCTGCTGTAATCCTCCTGAGGGAAAAAAAAAAAAGTGAGTCGTCCCACCTGTCTGGCCTCTGGTGACAGCAATGAGCCTTTTACAAAGTGCATGTGATCTGCTGAGCTCCTGTGCGAGAGCTTTAAGTGTTACAAGTGTTATTAGGTACAAAAGAGGCGCAGTCAGTGTCAGTGAGAGGTCATATTTTAGCAATATTTTGTCTTCTCTATCTCTGAAAACCTGACATACTTTTTTCTTTCTGTCCTGTGTGACATGAGTAGCAGTCATTCAAAGCCAACGACGTGACGGAGGAAGTGGAGTTGGCTATTCTGAAGACCTGTCAGAGTCTCGGTGAGCTCAGACGTGAGGTGAGACATCTGGCAGCTACACACAGGAATTCAATCCGCTGTAGGTCAGAGATGTACAAACAAACCCTTCATATGTATCCATCTACTTCATGTAACTGCCTTTTCCCTCTCTTTCCGTGTGTGTGTGTGTGTGTGTGTGTGTGTGTGTGTGTGACCACTTTGTAAACACTATGCCCTAATTTGATCTCTCTCTATATCCTGTGCTCACACGTCATGTGCTGTGCTGCCCTGTCAGCTCCACAAGGTAGCAGTGGGGCGGGCCAGTGAGCTGCTGAAGCTGCACTCTGATCATGCCGTGCTCCAGGCTCTGAAGGCCACAGGAGGCGAGGGAAATGTCGAGGCAGTGGCTGATTACGCCCGCACACTCACCGAGCACAGGGAGCAGCTGGTGGAGGTGAGCAGCACAGGCTAAACCCAGATGGATTCTTACTTCTGTAACTGTAGTACTAACGCGCGCCTCTGCGTCTGTGTGCTTTCAGACCTGCCGGCTGCTGTGCCACATCTCGGGCACGGAGCCGCTGGAGATCACGTGCATCCATGCCGAGGAGACCTTCCACGTCACTGGTCCACAGGTAGCAAGGGACTAAAAAAGGAACAGATACACTTCATTTTTAATGAGTGGATCATGCCACATCAACTCAAAATGCGATTATATCCAAATCATTTATTACTCATTTATTAATCAACCACAGGGTGGTGTGATGCATCCTGTTACTGTTAGCACCTTAAACTTGATTATTTTTCTTTTCTAGCATGTCTTAAAGTGTTTATAAAAAGCAATTTATTTTTATTTTTTAAATAAAGACATTCATTTTATTGGTTTGTAGTTACATTTAATAAGGTCGAAAATCTGCAGAACACAAGTTAGTTCCTGTTATCACTTGTGCTATTACAGCTGTACAGTCACTCCCTCACCAGCCTCTTTTTTCTCTCTTGAAGTTAATATTCCAACAAAAACCCCGCAGCTGCAATACTGTCAGGACCGATGTCAAGGAAGATTACTCCTCACTTTCTGACTGATCAGATTTGCGAATGCTGTGATATAAATTAAAACTAAACTACAGCACTATTATGATTGTGCAGCCTGCAGCTATAGAGCAACATTTTTGGACAGTAATAATGCTAATTACACTTTGTAATTACGCTGTCACTCTAACCGGCTCTCTTATGTCAGGCTTCTTAATTGAACTTTGTTAAAAGTACAGCTGCCTCATCCTTGACTGTTGTATGTATGGTTAAAAAAAAAAAAGATGCACGCTGTTGTCATTTTGCTCCTCGTATTGCTTATGGAAGAGT
The DNA here is from genome assembly GCA_037577455.1 of Pangasius macronema. NCBI lineage: Eukaryota > Metazoa > Chordata > Actinopteri > Siluriformes > Pangasiidae > Pangasius > Pangasius macronema. The sequence continues at coordinate 8,755,520 of CM074967.1, read as the reverse complement.
AAGCAGTACAGATTGGCCAGAAAGTAGCTTATTTTCCACGCAGCTATTGCTTTTGTTGCACATTATATATAAAATCTTGGTAACATTTAAGCTTTCGAGTGTTGAATAAACGTAACAGGCTTTAACTTCAGATTCAGATCGTCACAGTTTAGGTGAAGAATGTTTACTCTCATTTTTTTTTCGTGTTGCTGCTATTTTTATTCGTTTAAATATGATTATATAGTTAAAAAAACGAAGCAAAGAAGAACTCGCATTTCATACACTCCCTCCTGCCACTTCTACAAAGCACGGGAGAGATTTTATGTTATTACTTGGTTCGTAAGCTTTGCGATTATGTATCGAGCATAATAGAGACGATCTCACATCATCTGCCTGTAATAACAAAGCGTAAAGGTCAAGCAGGCAATAAGAGCGAGGCATGGAGCGGTCGCTTTAGGTGTGCATGTTAATGGCTCTATCAATAATTCAGAAAATCAGCAGGATCCATTCTATTAATATCCGTGCACACACAGCATCTGTTTCTGTTCCTATTTCCTTTTGATTATGTCTTATAGTTTAGGAGTAAAGCATGCATGCTGTGTATGCAGTAGTGTTGGAAAACACATTGAAATTCATTGAAACGACAACGATTTAAAGTAATCCTTTCGTTTATTTCTTCTACATACATGATTCTCTGTCTCTCTCTGCTCAGATCATCTCGGCAGCTCAGACGCTGGCTCTGCACCCCAACAGTAAGATCGCCAAAGAAAACTTGGACGTGTTCTGTGAGGCCTGGGAGTCGCAGCTGTGTGACATGGCCGTCCTGCTGAAAGAGATCAGCGATGTGTTCGAAGGCCGCAGAGGTAACCTCTCACCGTCATCTCTCGAATAATTCACACCCTCGATCCTGGCACGCTAGTCATGGCTCTGACGGTGAAGAACTCTTTTAACAAATGGGACATCAAAGTACTGTAATCTACATTTATCACTTTAATTTTTTTTTATTAAGCAAATTATTCAGATTATTCAAAATCCGTTTTGATTTTATGAGGATCTATCTGACTGTTTCTCATCATGTAATCCCTCGGTCTTAAATTAGAAATGCAAGCTGGGCTTGAGTCCCAGTTACGCTGGAGATTATTAAACATATTGAATGTAGTGAACTAGCCATATTTAATATTCCAATGCTACCTGAAGTTAGCTTTGGGCTCGCTGTGAGACCTCAGGTATGTTCTTCACTGTCAGCGTGTAAAGGAAACGTGGATGTTGGTTGCCAGGGCCATCTATGATGCATTCATACAATGTTGCATTCATCCAGTTCATTCATTGTCCTGGAGGATGACTCACTTTAAAAAAACAAGATTATTTGAGAGTTTGGAGGTAGAATTTTTTTTAATATCACACCAACAACAAAAGATAGATAGCTAGATCGGATCTTTTAATACAGAGGTCATGCATTGTTATATTTCACATTTGCCTTCGTCTTTGTATAAAAATCTGAGCGTAACATTTCACAGGCTCTGTCTTACTGTGTGATCCTGCGCATCAGTCCCTCTGTGGTACAGAACGTTCATCTGAATGTCAGTGTGGACTTTATCCTGGAGTGGCGTCAGTGCAGGTCTTGTAAAGGTCCACACAATGCTTTTGTTAGAGGCCTAGAGGCAGGAGCTGTAAGGAGCATGGGCTCTTAAAAAGGCCCTTTTTTTAAACACATGATGAGATCTTTATCATCTTTGGCTTCTAAGGTGTGCCAGTTTGATATTTACACAGTCTGCAGAAGCCAGCTGTATTTTACTGAAGTAACAGCATGAGTGGCATGAATTCACTCCTCTTTTAAAGATGGACAGCAGGGGCGCTTTTCAGAATAGAGCAAAAAGGCAACGTTCAAATAACAAAACCTAGATTTTATTCTCGTTTTAAATGGAATGAGTTCACCATGACCAATTCAACACTTTATTTCATTTTTAGGTGATAAAAGAACATATCTGTCGTTACCTCGGCCAGGGGTGAGTATCTCTCAAAACGCCAACGACTTCGAGAAGTTATGCTGCCACTGTAATTTCTAATTTCAGTATTGTATCCTTATGGCATAGACTCCTTTTTTTGTATGCTTTAAATATATAATATGTTATCTTTTAGATTGATAACAGAAATATGAACAGTGTATATACTTTCCAGCTTTTATACCCCTCAATTATTCAGGATTTACACTCTGCAAAGGCTTTGTCATATGTGTAATCTGTGCATGTTGTTTAATTTAATGCACGCACTAATCTTTATTTATCTGTATAAATTTACTTTTATGCGCTCATTCAATTTAAAAAAATATTTTCACACACATTTCCATACATAAATGAAATGAAATGAATTTTGTTCTCAGTTTGACTCTGATTCTGATTCCACTCAGAAGCACTCGGCTAATCTGAAGACTCCGAAGACAGCCAAGCTCGACACAGAGGTACAACAACTAAACCTGATTCACAGTTTGTTTGCGTGGAGAGGATGTTGTGCTTGGCCTAAAGAGCATCTGCATTTTTATATATGGGGCAAAAAAGGCATCCAGCTGCAAATGATTAATGAAGCTAATGAAGCAAATTTAATGTATAGAAATATAAATATAGCAGCACCTACATGCATTATTTTGGCCATACTGCTGCTGAGCTCCGCCCCCCACCCCGCAGGGACCGGTGTGTTACGGTGGTCAGGATCAGACCGCCATCACGAAGCTGGGACAGGAACTCCGGCTTCTTACCTCGGATGTGGATTCTGAGCTGGAGCACTGGGAGGATCAGGAGCACGAGGTGGTCCGACAGTGTCAGAGCATGTCCAGCATGGCATACTCCATGTACCTCTTCACTAGGTACTGAACACTGTTCTGTTCACTTCTGCTGCCTTTCAGAATATTAGCCAGAATGTCAGGCTTGCTAAGAGCAATGTAAAGTAATGTGTCAGGGGTGGACAAAACATAACTTTATTAGCTAGCTCATCAAGCACCTGAAATCTCCACTGTGTTTTTCCCAGACCCATGTTTTGGTTGCCCATAAACCTTAACGGCTACAAGTGGTAGCTAATGTAATACACTAACATACAGTACTGTGCAAAAGTCTTAGGCACATGCAAAGAAAGACTGTAGAACAAAAATGCCTTCATAAAGAGCAGTAAACAGTAATAAATGAAACAAAGTCGGTGTGACTACACTTTGCTTTAAAAAGAAAAAACAGTAGTCTCAGGTACAGTGTGTGCAGTTTGATAAGGAAATGAGCTGTACGCTTTACTGAGCATCTTGCAGAAGCAGCCACAGCTCTTCTCGAGACTTCGACTGTCACACTTGCTTCTTATTTTTGTAGCAAAACCCAGCAGCCTTCATTATGTTGAATGAATGTTCATTATGTCTGAAAGGTGGTCTCTTACATAATGCTGCTTTCTTTACTGACATACAAACGTTTTTCAGGAACATTTAATTTTGCTCTGGAAAACTAATGTTTGGAAATCTAAAATGTTTTCCTATTGACTTGATAATGTCATAAAATAAAGATCTATGACAAAGTTATAGGGTGCACAGTACTGTATGGGGAGCTCATTAACTAGTTAAGTGCAGACTACAGTAAATGAGTGAGTCTTGAGTAAATGAAGAAAGTTTGTAATGTAGCGCATCGTATTTGCCCAGTGTTTCAGCTATGAGATGCTGTGTGCATATCACACGGAGAACACATTTGAATTTGGATAACATTTTTACTTTCTCTCAACGTGTTCAACCGCAAGGTGGCTGCAGAAGAGTTATTTAACTGCTTTGTGCTGAGTTTCGATAGTGTTTCCACATACCTGCGTGTCCCTGATTCTCAAAAGATCATCCATCACCTGTGCATGCTAATTAATCCACCTAATAATAATAATAATAAAAAAAATCCTACTGTCAGACAGGTTGCATCTTGGCCGGTGTGTGTAGTACAGAAAGAAGTTGGATTCACCTGCTTGTCCCGGGTGTCCCGGCCACTAATTTGTCCTCCCCTGCCTTCTACTATTTTTGTCGTGTTTAACTGGACACTGCACAGGATGTACGGGCGTTCCATTAACTCTCTGCCTCTTTGTGTGTGATTAAGGGGGGACGGCCTGTTGAAGACCACTCTGGACCTTTTCCACCAAGCTGAGGCAGGTCATCAAACTCAATTGTCTGGCTCGTTTTCCTTTTCAGCACACAAGCTCAGGTCACTAAGACAGATGAAGTCCCTGGTAAAGACAGATCAATATGTTATTAAAAGCAGCAGTCATTGTTTGTCTGTAAGATGCTCCATCTCACCCTTCGGCCTCGGGGCTTCCACAGGGAGCTTGTGGGGAAACTGCTGAGCCTGGTAGTGTGAGCTGTTGGCCTATAGCCAAATTCCCAGCCTTCCCACAGCAGGCTCTGCCCTGGGAGAGTGAGACGATCTGCTTAGGTACATAATAAACAGCTCTGCTAAGGACGGTAAAAACCTCAGCACACAGTGCAGTCTTTCACTGCTAATAAGACTCGTTCTGTTGCTCTGAGGATCAAGTTATTAATTTATAAACCTACTGCAATTGATCTATATGCTTCGGAGGTCTACGGTGTTATGGTAGGCAGAAGCCTGTAACTGCATTTCCCAGGAGAAGCCCAGGCAAGAAAGCTTCATTTTATGGAAAGATTTGTTAAAATAAAATAATTTGGTTCATGACCCAGAAGTGAAAGTGCCTGCTAAGTTCAGCCGCATACAGATAGTGACTTTGATGAGTCATGGCACATCATTTTAAAAGGCTAATGATAAATCCAACATTAACAGGAGAAAAAAGTGGAAAATGCAACGCGAGTTTGAGTCATTATGAGAATATTACGGTATTGTCGGACCAGGTTACATTAGAATACATTTTAACATTATATTACATACAGCGCAATGATAAAATGTATTCCAGCATTTTTCAACCTAATCTCTATTTACTGCATTTGTAGCATATAATGTGATGAACATGAGCAAAGATTACAGCCTGGGCCCCTGTACTGAGGGGAAAAACAAACAAAAAAGTCAATGTTCACCCTCAAGTTATTTTTAACGGAAGCCTAAAGGCAGTTAAGTGAAATAAGGAATAAAACACGATGGGTCATGATGTTATTGGGAAATAGTCAACGGCTGGGTGGTGTGATTCGACCCGGCATCCTAAACTGTATTATTCCTCTTATACCACAGCAATTTGCCAATGCTTCCAGTTTATGTAGAATTGTAAGCTGTGTATAGATATGTTTAATGTTGTGGCATGTCCACAAAAAGTTAGTTCCTGTCATCAATTATGTTATAAAAGCTATAAAGTTGTTCCCTCACCAGCCTCTTTTTTTTTCTTTCTCTTGACGTTAATAAGACCAAAAAAAACACCAAAATTCAGCTTTAACCCACGAAATCCTCTGCTCTGAAGAATTTTCCGTGTCAATGTAAATGTACAGCTTCGTCTTTGACTGTTATGAAGCACTGACACTGGAGACTCCTTCCATAAATGTGAAATAAATGACTGCACATATAAAGCTTCTCCAATTAAAAAAAATAATTCATGCCTTCTGACCAATCAGATGAATTGAGAACTCATTAGTTCTGTGGTATAAGTTCTGTCAATAAATGCATAAATTCAACTAATGTAAAGCAAATTTGGAAAAACTAAGAAAAACTGTTAGATTGCATCAGTAAAGCTCTTAGCATAATATAGATGTATGAAAACCACAGATTGTTCCCTCTGGAAAAGTATCTGTCCTTTTAGAGATAGGACACATTTTCCAGATGTACTGCTTAATAGACTGAAGAATTAGCAAAAGTTTTGCACAAAAGGGAGTTTTGCGTGATTATCTTATTACCACACCAACAACTGTCCTTAGATAAAATTCACTTTGTGGTGGATAGAGATTAGGTTTAAAAAAGAAAAAAAAAGACACTTGAGTATTCCTGAATATTGACAGTATGTAAGCCAGAACATCTGCTATTATGATTGTGTCTAATTTAAAACTTCCTGTTTATTTTCAGGTTCTGTCAGAGCTGGGTCTACAGCTGTGCTCCTTCCTGCAGTCTTTCTCTTTACAGGTAAAATGCACTAATCATCTCTGAAACATACTCCGACCCAACCCCATTACCCTCACACTTTCATTCAGGACCCCGCCCTGAAGGTCTGTAATGACTATCATCTATCTCCGAGACAGAGATGTGATGCGGCTATCAGTGTTAACTAACCCCGCGTGCTCGGGACAAGCTTGGGCTAGGCGTAATCACACTGCCTGGTGCCCGAGCACAGCCGCTGCTCATTAATAACCTCCAGCAGGCCTGCTCTGCAATGCACTTTCTAAACTCGCCAATTATTATACAAGATGTCCAACTTTGGGATCGTCAGTGGGATGTTCTTCACAAGGGACTTTTCTTGGTAGAAGAATTAGAGTAAAGAATTGTGTTAAAGGAGCTCACTATGTAGGTCTGAGAAACCTTTTCCTTACAAATGAAGCTCCCAGAATATTTGAGCCTACATGATAATCCTCCAGTGTGCTTATGGGAATGGGAATCATACCACTAACTCATAGAGCTACAGAGGATGTGGTGAGGGGTGTTCATTAATGATCTTTTTTAGTGTTTATAATCAGTTTATAAAAATGATTGTCTTACATAGGGATGTGTGTGTGTGTGTGTGTGTGTGTGGTGGTCTGGGAGAACCCGTTGGATGTCACTGTGGCTGAATTCTGGAAAAAAAGCCGGAACAAAAAATCCAATTTTGTCATTACTTTGTACATTACTAATATACTTCTTCTTTAAGAAAACAATGTAGTTCACCAGAAGAATGTGGAGATGTTTTTTTTTTTTAAATTGATTTTATAATCTTTCCTAGACTTTCTGCAAAAAAACATTTTAGTAAGGAGCCAGTTCAACAAACATGGTGGTAAAAGCAGTCAGTCTATCTAAAGAACTCATTGCTAGCTAAGTGCGATTTCCTCACACAGTGAATGCAATGCTTTAATCAAGATTTTGGATGCCATAGCAAAACGGATATAAGCCTGATCTATTTAGTTTGCTGTTATGTCTGCAATGCATAAGCACTGTCACATCATCATCAAAAACAGAGAAGAGCACTTACACACTCCCTCCAGATTACAGCAAAGTTTTAAAATGTTTAAACAGCCTAATCAAAAATGTAGGAAATTTAGCCAACAGAGCTCACTGAGCTGATCGCTAATTATTTCAGCACTGATGTAAGAGTGAAGCATGAGCAGTTTAAATGCAGTGAGTGACTTTTAGTTCAGACGATTAGACTAGAGAGACTGAGGTAGATGACGATCATGATTCAGGTGATCACACATTTCCCATCATAAACATATAATATTTTCAATAAATAGCAGCTAATTTTAGACGAGTGTATTAGTGTGTCAGTTGAATTACAGGGGAATCTTTAACTTTTGGGAGTAACCAAAAGAGAATTGTGGTTGAGATACATGGAAAAAAAGGAAGGCATGTAGTTTTAAGATCGGGTTGAGATCTGGGGAATTTGGAGGCAAGGTCAACACCTTGAACCCTTTGTTGTGTTCCTCAAGCCATTCCTGAGCAATTTCATCATCCTGCTGAAAGAGGCCACTGCCATTAGGGCATACCGTTGCCATGAAGGGGTGTACTTGGTTTGCAACAATGTTTAGGTAGGTGGTATGTGTCAAAGTAAAACCACATGAATGCCAGGACTGAAGGTTTTCCAGCTGAACATCTCCCAGAGCATCACACTGCCTCCACCAGCTTGCCGCCTTCTCATAGCGCATCCTGGTGCCAGTTCTACCCCAGACAAGCAACGCACACGCACACGTCCATCCACATGGTGTAAAATAACATGTGATTCATCAGACCAGGCCACCTTCTTCCCTTGCTTAATGGTCCAGCTCTGATGCAGTGGACAGGTCAGCACGGGCACTCTGACTGGTCTGCAGCTACGCAGCCTCATGCGCCGCAAGCTGCAATTCACTGCGTGTTCTGACACCTTTCCATCATAGCCAGCATGAACTTATTCAGCAATTTGTGCTACAGTAGCTCTTCTGTAGGATCAGACCAGACAGGCCAGCCTTCACTCCCCACGCGCATCAGTGAGCCTTGTGTGCTCATGACCCTGTCACCGGTTGTCCTTTCTTGGACCGCTTTTGGTAGGTACTAACCACTGCATGCTGAGAACACCCCACAAGACCTGCTGTTTTGGAGATGCTCTGACCCAGATGTCTAGCAATCACAATTTGGCCCTTGTCAGAGTCACTCATATCTTTATGCTTGCCCATTTTTCCTCTTCCAACACATCAACTTTGCGAACTGACTGTTCACTTGCTGCCTGATATCTGCCACCCCTTGACAGGTGCCACTGTAACGAGATTCAGTGGCTTGAATGTTATGGCTGACAGCCGTTGACAGAATTGACTATTAAATTGAAATACTAAAATAGTTGTGTTTCTTCTCATAGCTGGTGGATGAGGAGAAAATGCTCCTGACGTCTGAGACGGAGAAACTGGCAGCTTTTTGTCAGCAGCTACAAATTTGTGCCAAGACTCCTGTCCAGGGGAAGAGTGCTACGTTCCAAAAGGTAACATGCAGATAAAAAAAAAACACAAGAACCAAAATAAAAGAAATAGAGTTATATAAAAATGGATTGTATGAAAGAAATATGCAGTATTAAAAAATTTCTGCTCATACAGCAGTTGGATAAAACTAATATAAACGTAAAACCGCATCAAAACCTTTTGCGAATATAAGTGTAAAATGTAGAAATACACAGCCCGTGAATAGCTATGACACGTTAAATAACACAAAACAAAATGCATATCAGTCACTTCATGTTCCAGAAACAAATCTGTTTTGTAGTAAGTAATTGTAATTTTTTTATGTATTTAAAAATGCTATCACATGGATGCAGATTCATTCGTATTTATTTCTGAAACATGATGTGACTACCTGAGACAGTTGTACATTTACATGTGTTCATTAAATGTGCTGTGACTAAGTACAGATAGTTTTATTGTAATTTTATACTCTAATGATACCAAATTCAGCTTGTAAAAACATTTAAAATCCCTTTGTGCTCCAGCACCATGGAAAAAAATTGGAATAGTGTTGTGGTCAGGTGAGACCAAAATATAACGATTTGATGGTGCGTACCATCGGACTGCATCGCCCTCACCATGCCCACTTTTATTATCTACTGATGGAGCAGAGACGGTTTGTGGCTGGTGGTCCAGGGCATCTTATGAATATTGATGGCATCATGAATTCTGCTAAGTATGAGGATGTTTCAGTCCAAAACTTGGTTGCATCTGCCAGGAGGTTAAGACTGGGTTCTAGGTGGCACTTTTTTTTTTTTTTTTTTTAAACAAGATCAATACCCCAAGCATTCAAGTCAATACAGAAATATTTGCAGGATTCAAAATCAGAATGTGCAGTGATCATCTCATTATCCAGAACTGAACTGAAGAGGACAGTCACGAACAAATCTCAGAATATAAAGGAACATGAAAGGGTCGTCACGGAGCAGGGTCATAGATCCTCTATAAGGATGTCTTCATCTCTGCTGATAATTATTAGTGTGTGGATGTTTTTTTTTAAACAGAAATAAGTGCTATTTTGTTCTTGTATCTTATGTGACCTCATATGCTCATGCCAGTAATTCTGGAGTTTGTGCTCAGAAAAAGAAGTGAGAGTCGAATCTTTCAGCGCCTCCCCTGCGGCTTTCAAGAACATTCTATAGTAGCTACTGCAGAGAAAACAATGACATGTGAGCCGGCCCGCCTCAGCGATCATCTGTCATAGGAACTAAAGATTGTTGTCTCAGGGTGGACATGATTGCTTTTCTGAAACATGGACCCAAACAACCCTGCTGTTAAATGTATTTTTGGAAAGCTTGGTCATCGAACGATCAATCTGTTTCTCTTCTGGTTTTGCGCAGGTGGATTCGACTATACACAACACCAAAGGCGTGATGACAGTGGTGGCATCTCTCCTACCTCTGTGTAATAAACTCGTCAGAAAGGTATGACAACATGCACCACGTTTTATCCCAATGCCCAGGTTTTTCCTCTGCGATTTCTCTACTGGCCATGACCCATGCACACAGGTCACACTTTGATTTTCTCTAAACGTATGTGCTTTTGAATACCTGTCAGGACAGAACGCTGCGTCACAAATGAAACTTTGATCGTATTTATTGGAGAGACAGATTATGATTACCAAGGGGCATATTTTGATATTAAAAACCTTTGCTTTATATATTCATTAAATACATTACTTTTGCTAAAACAAATAGCACTCGGAATGCAAGGAACAGTAAAATAATATTCAGAACATTTTCATAATATTTAAAAGCAAATGCAAGAAAATAGGTAAAATGATCAATATTCGAATCTAAAAAAAAGGCGTCATGTGAAATATCTTCCAGCAAATTATTTTTCTTGAGTATTTTTCTTGAAGCTCAGTAGCTTCATGCTGCGTAGCATTATCTAAAAAAATGGCAGAATGTTATACATTTATTTAGTAAAATTGTAAATGAAAAAGGTTTTAAAAAAGCAAAATCCCAGTTAATACACTCCTGGGCACAAAAAATGGGCCACGCCCAAACTGGCAAAATATTACGCTTGAATGATCTTAAAAACAAATCATTGGTCAGGAAATTAGCAAGACTTAAACACATAGTGTAGATCTCTCCCTGCTCTATCCATCCTGGCTCCATCTGTGAGCTTATCAGGCCCTTGATGGGCTGCATGATGTGTGGCAGATAACCAAATCATGACCAATCTTTAAAGAAAAAAAAAGCATCCCAGAGGATACCTTCGGAAGGTTTTGTACACCCAGACATGCGTTAGATTGAATACAAACACTTTAATCATTATCATGATTCTACCTTTGTGAACAAGAAGACTGAATGTCCCTGTTTCTAGCTTTTCCCCAAACAGCTCGCTGCAGCAGACGTAGATGATGGTGGCACAGGAGCTCTCGGGGTGCATGTGTCTAATTCTTGCTAATTTTCTGACCATTAAAAGCTTAATATTTTGCCATTTCGGGCTTGGGGCCTATTGTGTCTTTGCCCAGGAGTGTAGAGTATGCCATTCATTAAATTCTTTATCTGAAAAAAGACTTTTCAGATAAAGAATTTAAGGATTTAAGAAGTTAAAGAATTTAATTTACTCTCCTTTAAGAGAGATGTTTAATACACTTCAGCCGTAAATACACACCCTACCCTGTATTATATTTAATATATGAAAAATGTTACAGAAGGCCACACGGAAGCTTAAACTCAACACTGAATATGAGATGGTGATAATATGGGAAACAATTGATAATATTTTGCTTATCCTTTCCTCTCCACCTCTTCCTGTCAGTGTAAATCAGAGTGCAGCAGTCTGGACTCCTCTCAGGTCTGGAGGGAGAGGCAGCACACTCCGGTTAAAGACGACGCACTGAACGGCAAAAGCTCCAACGGCTTCAGGGTCAAACCCCTCGAGCAGCACATGGCCAATCTCACCTTCTTAGAGAGCAAGTAGCTCAGAGCCCGTACAGCCCAAAGCTAATGAAACCTGGAGTATTATTCTACACGCACACACACACAAACACACACACACGCTTTGCCGCATTTTTTCTGTTGTGCAGTGGCTCCTGGGGTTCCTGCTGCACTACTCCCATACACAGTAAGGTCCAAAAGTCTCTTACCAAGAACTGCTTTTATTTCAGAATACATTTCACAACTTAAGTTATTCTTCACTCAAGTATGATTTAATTGATTTAAAAAAAAAAAGAGGTAGCAACAATATTATGCTATTTAGAGCCAACTCTTAGGATAACGTGTAGAAGAAAGTCACAACAGGTCATGTGTTACAGTGATGTTATCATGGGTAGGGGTGATAAAACGTTTCATCAGTTTAAATCCTGGCACATTAATGCAGGAGTCAGTTGCGATGCGCTCACAGGTTTGCTGTACTGAGGAGTTTACACTGGCTTCAAAGGCAGCTCAGCCAATCAGATCTTAGAATGGGTTTTATCATACAAAATAAGAATCCTGACAGGGGTAATGGAAAAGTTTTATTTTTCTGGTGGACTTTTTTGAGATTTCGTCTTATGATACGGATTTTTGTCTTGCTGCATGATACACCCACATTTTGTTTCTAGCCTGTCGAATGTTTTCTTGTAAGACGTACAGTTTCCTAGTTTAACTATGTCCTGTATCAAGATTTGAACTTCTGCCTGTTAAGTTGGTCATTCAGTATCAGATGTTTATTAATGTGGTCATTCAGTGATAAATGATAACATTGCTTATAGAATACACATTCCATCAAAATATAATAATAATAAAAAAAATAAATGTGATGTAAAGGATATTAAGATACAACTTTGATGATTTTTTTTTTTTTTGGATAATGATATCAACTGAGTAAAAATGTCATATTGATGTTTTAAGTGCTAAGGAAATAAAAACAGTTCTCTCGAGACTTTTGGACTGTGCGGCACATACACCAAAAAAACAAAACAAACAAAAAAAGAAACACGCTTTCTCTTTCTCTTCACATAAATCAGTGCATGTTTTGGGGTCAATTCCAAACTGCCCTGCTATTTACTACTGTTAAAAAAAAGCTACCGCTAAGACGGAGTTTCTATTTTTCACTAAGTGATACCGTGTTAACAGAATAGCTTGAGTTATAGGTGAAATCCTCTTGGGTTGTTTTAGCATAGGACACTGACACACTGTATTTAATGCATCTGCCTCATTTCCATGTTGACGCCAAATACGTCCAGTTTCCGTCGTCTCTCAGGCTGTCAGCACCAGGACGCGAGGCACCGGGTCACGGACTTTCCAACGTGCCGAATATTACTGTGCTCCCACGAAGCAGTGCTGGAGAATGTCACTTTAGTATAAAATTGATCTTTACGGTATTAAAAGGAAGTTTTGTTTGTGTACTTGTAGTGACAGTAACTGCCTCCTCATATGGACTGTCCTGTAGGTCACTGTGATTCGTACCGTTACTTGAAACATGAAATATGCCGAGCTCTGGTACAGCAACTCCAACCGGTCAGGATGACCACCTTCTCAAAATCAAAACACTTGACTGCTTCGGAGTCGGTGGTTCAGACGGCACAATCTCACGTGCCCTCTCTGCCTCACGGCTCACTTGAAGCTGAGTGAAACGTCCAGAACGTATCTGTTCATGTGCGAAGTTTCCGAACACGCTCGTAATTGTCGTTTCATGAACGCTGCAGTCAGACTGTAAACTTCAGAGATCACTGAGAAACTATGAACATGAGTCAAACTAGTTTTGGACCATTTGGATCCTTTTGACAGTTGAATGATTGTTAAACAAAGAAAGTCTAAATATACATTATTTTTCTTAAATTGTGGACAGTGTCATTTATTTGTGTATTTACAAAATCTTGTGTGTGTGTGCGTGCAATATATGGTAATATACACATCATGTAATAACCAAACTGACCCAAAATTGGCAAGTCCAAATAAACGTCTGATCCTGGGAACTAGGCAGATCTTTCAAACTATTTCAAATGATTTAAATCAGTTATTTTGCCTCAATACAAAAAAAGGTGGAACAAGTCACTGTTGGATACATTATTATTATTATTATTATTATTATTATTATATCCAGTACAAAACTAAATAATAGAAATAAAAAAATAATATTAAATATGAACAGATACTGGCCATGTAGTCGTTCATGTCCCATCCGAAACGTTTTTTTTTTTTTTTTTGCTGAAGTCATTTGTGTAACGTTGATTTCAGAGAGACTCTTGCGGTTGAGTACTTCGTTTAGAGACAACGTCCTCATACTGTTCTCTGGTCAGAAGGCCTTTGGTGATGGTTTTGCTCTCTTCCAGTTTGGGTAAGATGACTGCTATGTAGCCGTCAGTGGAGGGCTGGTCAAAAGAGGACAAAAACAAACACACAATTAACATGTACTGTACTGAATCCAATATATTTACGACTAGGCAGCACATGACACATCGGCAAAAGAAAATGAAAATCATTGGCTGTTTCTATTAAATATTGTTATGAAAACATACTATAACCCAAACAAGCATCTCCAGAATTATTGGCATCCTTCAAGAGACTTGCGTTGGGAAAACGATTCAGTGTTTTAAAAAACAGTACTTTGTTTCAAATGAGAGAAAAATGGCATTCAAATGACAAAATTACATACTCTCGGTATAAATATAAGGTTGCACATCTGTAAAATCCCTCACTAAGGGGAAAAAAACAAAGAGACAGATGGTGGTGGAAGCACACAAGTCGGGTAATGGATATACAAAATACATCATCAGATAAAAATCCCATTAAGCATCATCATAGCCATAATAAATTAAAGTTTCATAAGGGCAGGGAATGAGGCAAAGATCATCACACTAACAGCCACAGTTTCTGAGTTACACAGTTTATTGTGGTGAATGTTGTGGTTGTAAAATCAACTAAACCACCTCCAGAACAAGCTGTTCAGAAGAGTTCGATAAAAGAAGCCTTTCCTGTGAGCTGCCCACAAAATGCAGCTCCTGACCCTCACCAAGCTTCTACAATTAGAACTGCTTGGATAGATGAGGTCAAATATCAAACCTTCAGCCATGAAAACACGAGCAGTTTACAGAAATGTGGACTGCATACAAGGACAGGTATGGTAATGGATTATTGATACAAGGTAGTGGTGCCAATAATTTAGAAACAAGTATTTTGCAGGAAAATAAGAAACAGTGTGGGGAAAAAAATGTTTAAAGTGTACAGTTTGGGGGAGTTTAGATTACGCTTTACTGCATCCTCTTAATACACCAACATTCTTCCGTCCAAAAAACTGTCATTTCTATCTAGACTTTATTATTAGAAATCTCCCCAGAACAAGTAGATAGAGACCCTGGTATTAAATTTTGTTTTCATTTCAAATTGTGAGCTCTGTGATGAACCACTTCAAAGTGGGTTGACTCCAGCATGAAGCTTTTGAGTTACTGCGAGAACATTTTTAAGGTTACCTTCTCCAGTAGCAGATCAGGACGTTTCAGGATGTCTTCATTGACTTCTAAGAGGCGTCCTCTGATACAGCTGTGAGAAAAACCAAACAGGGAACAGACCTGAGCTGGATTAACACGTGCAATTAATTAGTGCAATATCTAGTATAGTCTTGAGATACGAGAGGGACTGTTTTTTTTTCCTATCCAATTTATTTACTCCTATTCCCTTCCTCTGCCAAAGGACTTCTGACCAAACCCACCGCATCCACAGACACTCCAGTAGTCGTTCACTGTCAAACCGTCAGATTTCATACCTGATCACTGGCTCCTGCAACATTTTTTGCTGCGGGATTTCAGTTCCAGTGAACAAATGTAGTGTGTTTAACTTTGTGCCTTCAGACTATGCTTGAAGCAAGTGCATCTCCTGATTGAGCTTTGCAGTATAAAGCCTCTGAGGTTAGATATGTAACTCACCCGAAGATGGTGTACTCAGTGTCATCTGTGCACATTATTCTGCACAGCGGAGCAAACTCCGTCAGGAACTGGCCACCCTGTAAGAGTTCATAGATGAAGTTCGTACTTTGTATATTTCTAACAGATACAGTAATATGAGAGTCAGCATTAGGAAACGAACTCACTCGCTTTGATTTGCCGGATACTTTGTTGTTCAGGCGGCTGCATCCGTCACTGATACGGTAATCGATACTCTTGATTTTGCGTCCCTGCTGGAGGATGGGGTGAGACTCTGCAAGAGTGATGATGCAGATCCTGTTAAAAAAAAAAAGCTGTCTGTTAAATCATCCTCCAAAATAACTAAATGTATCACAAGAAAAACTCAAAAGCACATATTTACCTGTTTGAGTGCTGTAGGATGCAATGGTCTTCACACGATCTTCCTTTCATATCTGAAAGTGAGTCAACAAGTCAATACTTATCATCCACTTTTCTCATCCTGTAAAACTTTAAAACTAGCTTTTAACACTGCTGCTTGCTCTGACCAGCTATCAGCTGCCAAAACACAGCCTGAGCTGCTCAAACTGGTAGACTGACTTTATTTCCCAGCTTCGTTATGACCTGAATAAACTGATCAATAAATCTTTGAGAGTTTCTAACTGCACTGTTGTGTCATTTTCTTAAAAACAACTCATCTCTGATGTTGCACGGGTTGTGGTGATTTCTGTTCTACCAGTACTTACTATCTGGCAAATATGGTCTTCCAGCTTGAGCAGATTAGCCTGTTTTCCGGTAGCTGGTCTGATCAAGCTGTGTTTTTCAGGAGGGTTGGTTACATCATGTTGCATCAGTTTTCTCACTTTCTGCTTTAGCTAGATACCACAGGAACAAAAATACAGTCCAAATGCACCTTCAACTCCAAGAGGCATCATCATCATCAGGAGGAGGAGGTGTAATCTGGTCACGTTTGCAAACGTATTAAAGCAGGGATGTCCAGTCTTATCCACAAAGGGCCAGTGTGGGTGCAGGTTTGCATTCCAGTCAAGCAGGAGCCACACCTGATTCCAGCTGTTTAATCGGTTGATCTTGGATTTCAGTAGACTCGGGTGTGGCTTCTGCTTGGTTAGAATGAAAACCTGCAACCACACCAGGACACCCCTGTATTAAAGTATTATTATTATTATTATTATTATTGTTGTTGTTGTTGTTGTTGTTGACAGGAAGTACCTTTAAGTGTCAATCAAACTGTCTCTTACTCAAGTCAACATGTAAAATGCAAATAGCTCTTCTGCATTTATATGAGCAATATATAAGCTCTGTAACTCATGAAACCAGTCTCATGGTATGTTCACACTTCCCTTAAACTGTCAATCAAACTGTCTCTTATTCACTTCAGCCTGTAAAATCCAAATACTTCCACCAAAATCGATTAAAAAAAAACCTTCATAAGAGCGACATAAGCTCTGTAACTCAGGAACCTGACCTCCTGCCAAGCTCCATAAGAGTGTGAAAGTTAGAGCTATTCAGGAAGCAATAACCCAACCCGAGTGTCTGAACTGCCCTCACCTGTTTTATACCATCGTGTATAATAGCGATCAATCACAGATGGAGACCTCTCATGTGTTTCTGCCATCGCAAATGCCAAATACACGACCTAATACTCTCTCCAAACACCGGCTTCCATGACGGACCACAAATCAGCCTGCACACTGTGTCCAACCGTTATTAGGAACCGGTCGGAAACACAGACGTAGTGCTTTTGAAATATCTGAAGGCGCTTTGAGTTTCATAAGTGCTCAATAAACTGAAAACATAATTATTTCGTTGTCTTTCTTTATGAAATGTCTTTATTAGAAGACTTATTAGAAAAGAAATGAACTGACACGACGATAAGGGGCAGTAAATAAACTCACTCTTCCTGAGTTACTGTGAGGGTATAATGTAAGAAAGTGCACGCGCTGTGTACAGCTGTGGACAAAAGTTTTGAGAATGACAAACATTAATTTTCACAAAGTCTGCTGCTTAAGTGTTTTTAGATTTAGATTAGATTGTTTTTGATCTTACCATGGTATATTGAAGTACAATTACAAGCATTTTCATAAGTGACAAAGGCTTTTATTGACAATTACATGAAGTTTATGCAAAGACTCAGTATTTGCAGTGTTGGCCCTTCTTTTTCAAGACCTCTGCAATTCGCCCTGGCATGCTGTCAATCAACTTCTGGGCCACATCCTCACTGATGGCAGCCCATTCTTGCATAATCAATGCTTGGAGTTTGTCAGAATTGGTGGGTTTTTGTTTGTCCACTCGTTTCTTGAGGGTTGACCACAATGTTCTCAGTGGGATTAAGGTCTGGGGAATTTCCTGGCCCTAGACCCAAAATTTTGATGTTTTGTTCCCCGAGCCACTTAGGTATCACTTTTGCCTTATGGCACGGTGCTCCATCATGCTGGAAAAGGCACTGTTCGTCACCAAACTGCTCTTGGATGGTTGGGAGAAGTTGCTCTCGGACTATGGTCTCAGGATGCTTTACATGATGCTTTACATGCATGACACAGGACTGAACCTCACTCCCTGAAGTTCTTGATGATCCGATAAATGGTTGATTTAGGTGCAATCTTACTAGCAGCAATATCCTTGCCTGTGAATCCCTTTT
>CM074967.1:8713443-8737351 GCA_037577455.1 Pangasius macronema | reverse complement strand
TGATTTGCCAACAAATCTGTTTATTTGGTAATAACACAAATTAGCACGTTTGGTGTTTGGCCCAGTGAGCAATGAATCTGAATGTTTTGACCGAATATGTCTCTCTGTTTTTGTTATTACGCTCCACTTTGTGTTGACAGCAGCAGCACAACACAGCAGAGAGCATTTACATTTACATTTGCCAAATGCTTTTTCTAAAATGACTTCTAATTGAGCCAAGCAGTTGTGGCTTTAGGACCAAACAGTAGCAGCCTTGCAGTTGTGCTGCTGTGATGTCCACAGACAAGTGAAGGCAGATACACTAAATGGTAAATATTAAACAGCTTGTTTTTGTATATTGGAAACATTTCATACAAAAATTAGATTTTCAGAGAGAAACTAACAAAGCCATCCGAAGTCGAACAAATAATCTCATGCTTAATATGCATCCTGTGTTCACACATTGAAGGTGAGACAGGAAAATCTGATTTCACATCTGAGAGCCGTTTTAATGCGTAATCAAAAATCATTTAACAGCCAGTCTTTTCAAAATGCATCACCGCTGTGTGAGTTCATTCTTATCCATGGTGTGTTTATGACCTCCACCAGCTGAATGCCTCCAGACGTTATCTTTTGGGAGCGGCTTCATGATGGATGTCTCCATAGCGCTGTTGCCAGGCAGCAGAGGTAAGCTGTGCATGCTTCTATGCATCAGGTAGCTTTTCCCCTCATGCCATTTGTCTCCATTGTCCTGGATGGACTGTTACAGGACAATTTTAGAAATACGCAATCGAAAGACTACCTCGGTAGTACGTTGGGGAATTTCGAAATATAGACGACCTGAGCATGATACATGTCCATTTTTTCATAGACGCAACCTTACAATGTGGATTTGTAACGTAACTAATTCTCATTTCTCGTTGATCTTCTAGTGCCCATCCTAGCATGTGGGGGGGATGACAGCAAAGTCCACCTGTTTGCGCAGATCAATGGACAGGTATGTATGAGTTCATATATAATGTCACATCAAAATCTTAAAAAACTGCACATTATCATTTAAGGAACCATAACCAATCATGACTTACCATTCGGATTTCTCATGTAACACGATGAAGGACCTTCAGAACTACAGTAAAGTTCTTTCTAAATCGTAGTCTTACGAACTCAGACTGTCCTTACCAAGAAAAGAACGTCAGATGTTTGACTTTTTATTTAAGCTACACCGGCTGTCTATGAAGTTGCTTGTGTTTCAGTTTCAGAAAGTACTCACACTTCAAGGCCATGAGGACTGGGTCCGTGGTGTGGAATGGGCAGCGAAAGGTACGGGTTTTTACCTCAGTTGATCCTGGCTGAGAAATCGCAATTACACACTTCCACTTTCCCTAAATGTTGATCAAGCAAGTGTCTGATGTTTGCTTCTTTTCTTTTGAGCCTGGAGCTGTATGCTTAATGCACCTAGCAGGTAATGGAGATCTGTCTCACTCAACATCTTTTCTGTAAATATATGCCCAAAACTTCATGAATAGTTCAAGTTTACAAATCCTAGATTTCCAAAGCAGTTCTACCCTTAGTCTTTGGGAACCAGGGGAGTCTGGGGTGGAATTTACCCCAATAATACACCACCATGTATTGCGTCAAATGGTACAAATCAATAGCTTTCTACCACCAACAAGTCTAATCCTTCAGATTACTAATTCGTATGCCTCAAATACATTTAAAATGTACTTCAGACAGGTAGGAAGCTATTTAAAATAAAACTATTCCAGACATTTGACTTTGCTGTAAGCTAGAGCCTGTTTAGATCAATTCCAAAATCGAAGCAGTTCATCGGCTGGTTACAATTCTATATAATTCCTACAAACATTTAAGCACTCGTTCCTGGGTGGATGGATAGACGCACATATTATTGTATTTTGTAGTGTTCCTATCTAGAAGCTGGAAACCATGACTATGACAGGCAAAATTAACGAATAAATATAAAATTTGTCGGCGGGGCGTACGACGGACACAGGCCACATTTCCGGTAGGACTAATTGGAAGTCGGTGACATGACAGCCTGTTGGACATGCTGCTGCCGCAGTCTGATGTAAAAAGGGCTTAAGAGGTCCTTCGAATTAATACTACTACTACTACTACTACTGCTACTAAAAAAATACTAATAATAATTTGATAGTTTTAATTATTATTTTTAAACCTTCCATAAGTCACTTTGTTATAAAACTACAACAAGCAGTAAAAGTCTCCTGCAACCCCATCCATAAATGCAAAGACGAGAACCTGTGTATTAAGCTTTTCAGTTACTTTCTGAAACCCGAATATCAGGACACTTGTAAATAAACTCATCACGTGAAGATTACAAACAAGTACTGAAATAAAATTCTTCTTCCTCTGTGTTCTCTGTCCAAATCGATCTCAGCCATGTTAGTCTTCATAATTCATGAAGCAACTACTGGTTCCGTGCTTGACTGGACTGATATACTAAACACACACACACACACACACACACACACACACACACACACACACAAGAAAGTCTACCCCTCAATGACAACCGGTCAACCTCTCAGGACTGTCTGATCCGCGTGTGGAGGCTGGTGGTTAAATGCGACACACACGCAGAGGAGCCTGCAGAAGGAATCCTCAGGATGAAGGAGGATGTGTTTGAGGTGAAGGGAAAAAGTGAGGCCTGCTCTTATTCTCTGTTGGTGATATTCATTGCTGAATGCCATTTCACTGTGATCAATCAATCTGTCTTTCTCTCCAACAGCGTATGCAGTGAGTCTTGAGACGGTATTAGCTGGCCATGAGAACTGGGTGTATGGGATCCACTGGCAGCCTTCATTTAGCAAAGGTATTAGGACAGATGTTTTCCAGCTAATAATAATCACAGTTTTTTTTTAAACTGTATTTTAACTTCATTTTTTGCTGTTTGTCTCCCCCTGCAGGTGGCACAGTGGAACAGCCTCTGAGTCTTCTTTCTGCCTCTATGGACAAGACCATGATCCTCTGGGGGCCAGAGGAGGCGACAGGTGTGTGGGTGGAGCAGGTCAGTTTACTCTCTCCTACCTGTTTATTTGATGAGGAATTTTGTTTTCAATTCTGAATTGCTCCAGTTTCCAGAGATTCATCCTGTGTTTGTCGTCTTGTCACTTCACCGTGCTAATGCTTTTAATTTACCCGTCTTAAAAGATTTCAGAGTAAGATAAGATAAATAGTCATCAAGGCATCATCCTATATCATCTATTGTTCACACATGAACCCTCTGCGTTGCTCATCCTGGGTTTTACTGTAGCTCTGGCTTTCTTTCATAACCCCTTCCGGATTAATTACTGTGAATTGTCTAAAAAAGTGTGTGTGTGTGTGTGTGTGTGNGTTCTTTCTGGCACCGTTTCAGACAGAAATACAGGACAGCGCCAACCCTACCATGGGGTCACTGTCCTACCTCAGTCCCCTATTCATGTGTCCTCTGGCTAGCCTCCTTGCTAGTCATGGAGGTCTTCCGAGCACACAGCAGATAGTGCAAATAGTGCGAGTATGTGGTAGGAGTGAAGCCAGCTCATCTGCTGTGATTCTCCTGCTCTGTCAGCTGGAGAACATCTGCCTGTTCTTCTCGTCCTTTCTGAATGTAAGCTTCACAGCTGGAGTAAAGGTCGGAGGATTTTCCATCTGGCGGAGAGCTGATGACAGGTGATGTCTTTCTGAAGCAAAGCACAAGCAAGTGATAGTCTTTTTTTTTTTCCCCGACAAGGAGCTGAGTCTACAGCCAGCGTATAACACAAGAAGACAGTTCAGCCGCAAACTGGTTCTGCCCGCAAATGCTGTTTGTAAAACAGGAATATCATCAGAAGCTTAGGGGTGGTGCCTTTTTACTGCCATGACAACCTGAGTGATTTGAGCTATTTTAATTTAAAAAACGAAATGAACAGTGCAGGAACCTCTGAAGATTAATGATGAAAAAAATGTGTTCTGAGGAAGAATTGACCAGTTTCTCCAAACTAAATAGCAGCTACACCGTAACCAGTCTTTAGTAACTTTTTTTCCTTAAAGCCGGTTTCTTTTAAAATAATTTTTGTTGTTTATTTTTGAAGTCCCGTATCTGACTGTATAACGTTTCAACTCTTAAACTGGTGGAAACGCGGCCCAATTAAAAATAAATCAATTAATAAATAAAAATAATAAGATAAAATAATTTTAAAACAAGAAGCAAGAGTGAACCTGTGCCTAACTTTTTTTTTTCTTTTTCCTCCTTTTTCATTATTGGATTGGAGTCACTTCTTCCGTTATTAGCTGCTTATTATTATTATTATTATTATTATTATTGTTGCTGTTGTTGTTGTTAGATGCACTTCTCTGATTGCACAAAAATCTTTAGTAGTCACTCTTCAGTAATCTCTCTTCAGTTGTCTGTCTTTTGTCTTTACATTTCTTTTGCTGGATTTAAGAAGAAATCCAGTAATTTTTCATCCAGTAATATAATGTTTGCATTTTGCGAGCCATTTTGCTAGTCACGGAAGAAAAGCTCCAGAGAAATGTCTACAATACTGGGTAGAGTTATGTGCTGTGAAACCGATATACACAGATTTAACCAGGGTAAAGATTGTCCTGGGTTCGGAAAGGAGCTGTGCTGTGATGTGCCGCGGTGTTTGACGGAAAGCGCCGTTGTCTCACATGCTTGCATCACTGCATACATGGGAACACATCCTGCATGCCTTTTGTTCATGGTGATAAAGAGCATATTACATGAAGTGTGTTGTGAACTGGGTTATCAAACACAGCTGAGCTGAACTTATGAACTGACAGTTTGCCAGCCTCCAGATAAAAGTGGGTGTCTGTTCTCACATCCTTCCTTCCTCCAATGAGACATTTCCACAGTTTCACACAGCTGGACTGCTTAAAGCCTGAGATTATGTTACGCCTGTCTCCTTACACAGTGTCTCCTGACAAACGGCTGTAATTAGGAAAATGTCTTAAGAGCTTAAGAGCTTTCAGATTTAATAAAAAAAATTTCTTCTAAGTAAGACTAGGGAATATGATATGATGAGATATCTATATCATGAAATGCCTTCATGATCCACTTTTCTAAATATAATAATCACCAGGTATCAGTGCATTTACACCGAAAATGCCCAATTAGTAACCGACTGGGCTATTTAAAACTATTTTGTCAATTGTTTAATTTTCCCAACATTTCATCAAGAGAAATATTAATTTTTTTATAACGTTAGCCTCATAGCATAATTGCCCAAGTCATATTTGGTCAAACATGACTTAGGCAATTATGGTATGAGGCTAACGATAAGTTGGACACAAATCTCAGAACTTACAGAGGTTCTTGTTGAACCTCAGCAAAATGATATATTGTGTATTGTGAAGATACGTGAAGTATTAAGCAATAAGATTTTTTTTTTTTTTTTTACCTTCTAAGATAATTATAGCTCTCCTGTTTGTTTTGTCTAGAACTGAGCCACGCTGCTACCTGTGAGTATAGGATTGACCAGGAAATGGCCAGCAATCATTGTGGCTAATTAACACATTTAAAAAGCAGAGCGTCCTCCGTGATGATTATCCTAATTGAACAAATGTAGTGGGGAGCTGGCTAGCAGTGGGGTGGCCAAACAGGCTGCTGAGTAAAGTAGGTCCTGCTAATAAGTCATGCTGGCAGTTAGTGCCGTTGTACGGTGTGGCAGGAACATACTGAAGACATGTCACTGCTGAACCATTAGCTGCATGCTAATTTATGATTAGTCCAGATGGATCCGAGCGAGAGGTGATCAGAGGCTGGTAAAGCGCTGTAACTCCTCTATAAGTCAGAAATGAGCTCAACTAAGTCTAGATTGTTAATGTGGCTAATCAGTCGCCCATTGGGGATCATCTTAAGCACACTGATCTACCAATAACACTGTACAGCTTTTTAAATGGCAGTTAAGTGGCACTGATTATGAGCACAGATTAAATTTTACACATATTCCACTTTTATTTCTTTTCAAACTGCGTCGCTTTCTTGTGCCCTGTGGTGTGTTTTTAAGGTGTATTATGTGCCGCAGCTCCACATCGTTGTTTTCTCTATAAACAAGAGTGATTACACAGTTTGCTTGCAGGCTTGGGATAATATATGCAAGGCAAAGTGGACAGAATTCAAAATCAATCTAGTTAATGTTGTGTTTCTTCAGAGTGGCTTGGAGAGGTCTTTGTCACTCAAAGTGAAAGACACACTTTAGTTTCGTCATGAGTTTGACCTTGGCTCAGGATAGCCCTTGGAAAGGAATTTGTTAGAAAGCCAAATGTCCACTAGAAATCTTGACAGACTTTTTGAATATGTGGACATGTTATATTAAAGCCCAAATCTCCTTGAAAGGAATGCTTTTAATCTTTACAGTTTTAAAACAGATTTTTTTTAACTAAATCTTTATCTACCTTATCTTTAGTCTATAGTTATATTTGCGATATACACACACTGTCCAATTGTGAACTCCTGTACACCTTCATGCTCTTATCTAATCAGCCAATCATGTGGCTGCAGCACAGTGCAAAAGATCATGCAGATACCTGTCAAGAGCTTCAGTTAATCTTCACATCATGGCATGGTTGTTGGTATCAGATGGGCTGAGTTGAGTATTTCAGAAACTGCTGATCTGATGGAAATGTCACCCACAACAGTCTAGAGATTACACAGAATCGTGCGAAAAACAAAAAACATCCTGTGAGTGGAGGATCTGCAGGCTGAAACACCTTACTGATGAGGGAGATCAGAGGAGAATGACCAGACTGGTTTGAGCTTGCAGGAAGTCTAGAGTAACTCAAATAAGCACTCTTTACAACCATGGCGAGCAGAAAAGCATCTCAGAACGCACAACACGGCAGACCTTGAAGTGGGTGGGCTACAACAGCAGAATTCCACAACCGGTTCCATTCATGTCAGCCAAGAACAGGAGTCTGAGGCTATCATGGGCACAGACTCATGGACACTGGAGAGTTGAACACTGGAAAAAGACCTGGTGACCCCCCCCCTTTCTTCTTCTTCTTCTTCTTCTTCTTCTTCTTCTTCTTCTTCTTCTTCTTCTTCTTCCCTCTCTCTCTAATCTTCAACATGTTTTTTTTCCATAACTACAAAAGGGTGTAATGGCTTGGTGGTGAAGTTTTGGCATACTGAAGGTTGTGAGTTTAAAACCACATTGGCCTCTTGAGCAAGGGTCTTAGCCTTAAGGGCTGCTCAGATCAGTTGTAAGCCGCTTTGCATAAAAGTGTCTAACAAATCAGTGAATGTAGAACAGTCCTGTCACATAGGCAAGGTCAAAAGGTCCAAGTAAATTTGTCGGATGTCTGACTTATATGAGACTCGGTAACGTACACCGTAATTTATTGAGGATCTTCTTTCCACACTTTTGCAGAAGCTAACTCAATTATGTAATATGTCTTTTATCCCTGCTCCTTTTTTGTGTCTGGAATTCTTACTAAATACAAATCCCAGCCAGTCTGCATTAATGGAGCCATGTTAACCTTGATGCCATGATCAAAACTAATTATATTGTTTTATATGAGGTTAGCGCTGCTTTGCAGCACGGCTAGCTTCCTCCATTAATCTGAGGTATTAAGTGTGTTCGATGCCTGACAGATAGGGGACACATTGTTCTTTTTGTTTTACAGTACAATACTGTGGGGTGATATTTATAGCCTTGCTACCTCAGAGGACATTAGCCTATATTCTAATTCACTGAACATACAACTGAGAGCATTTTCTAATCACATCTCTTGCTTTGAGCTCTCCATTTGTTTTAATGTGACATGGTGCAGAGTGACTGTTCATGATTGCATTAACAGATTTTTTTTTTTTCCTCACTCCTGTACTAGCCTCGGCTTTGCATAATTTGTGCGTCGGCCTGTCGGTTTGATTTATTTGGAGTCCTGATTGTGCACTTTGTAATCTTCTTTGATAATAGATGGCTAAACTAAGATGGAGCACAGCTGTAGACGTCTGCTCTGATTGGCCAAGATCCACAGCTGGTAAATAGTGGCCTCTGTAACCAGCGGATTCACGAGGGGCAGTGGGATTCATTCACTGTGCACACTTTGCCATTTATTGGCAAACAGAATGCACTGTGGAAAGGCTTTCTGCCTCCTTAATTGGCCACAGATGGGAATAAATTGGCAGAATCTTGAGATGATTTTCTGTGATGGAGTTTTGAGACGAGGTTTTTTTTGTTTGTTTTTTTTCTCCCCTCTGTGTGAATGCTCTGTAAGACTTGTACTTGTAAGACACCTCTTGACATGATGGAGGCCTAAAGGATTTTACTGTTTATTGACTTTCTGACCAGTCAAGGAAAAAGGGTCTCGAAGGTACTGGCACTCTGCCTGTTAGAGATACGAGTTATAGCCCAGACAGAATGTTCAGGCTTTCCAAAAGCAGCATGACATCTTTTGTGAGAGTTGCAGGCCTTTTAAATCTCACCACCTATTGTTTGGCCATGTCTCCAGGTCCGTGTCGGAGAGGTGGGAGGAAACACACTAGGCTTCTTTGGCTGTCAGATGGGTCCCGATGGCTCTAAGATTTTGGCTCATGCCTTCCACGGAGCCATGCACCTCTGGCAAAGAGACCCAAGCCAGCAGGTGAGTCCCAAATCTTGTCTATCAATCCTCAATCTTCATTAAGAGGGAATTATTCTAGCAGAGTTCAGTAGATTTTTACTCTCTGAAGTGCCAGTACCCAGTACACAAACGGTGCAGTGTTTATTCTGTTTGAATCAAACCTCGCGGCGTTTTCTATCGCAATGTGGTTTGTTTAGGCAGGTGAGAACACGATATGAAAAGCAAAATAAATGAGGTATACGATACACAAAATGCTTTAACCTTGTTATGTATATAATTACCTAGTAATTCTTTTACTGCCAGCTCCGTGTTCTTCATGCTTTCTGATTCTACATGTGTTTTCATCTAATGAATGAAGAGGACGTTTTTAGCCGTACACGTTCCTCAGCCAACATTTTTTTTTTTTGGCTTTTTGGATTTATTTAATTATACGGAGTGTGAAACAAGTAGCAAACAAATTGAAATGGTCAATTTCACTCTGATTCGATTCTGATTCAGTGTGAGTTGCAAACTGAGCCAAAGGACAGAGCTGTAGTGCTGTAGAAACGCAACGTGAGTTGGAGATTTCGGCATTGTGGTGTGTGTTGTGTGCAGAGAGAATGGAGTCCTGCAGTGGTGTTGTCTGGCCACTTTAATGCCGTGCAAGACTTGAGCTGGGATCCAGAAGGAGAATTTCTCCTCAGCGTTGGCTCAGACCAGACTACCAGAGTCTTCGCACCATGGAGAAGGAAAGACTGCTCACAGGTTTCAGAACTTGCTACATATTTCAATGCAAATTTCCAAGCCATGTAGACATACACTATATCGCCAAAAGTTTGTGGACACCTGACCATCACACTTATAATTGTCTAGAATATCTTTGTATACTGTAGTATTACAATTTCTTCACTGGAACTAATGGGCTCAAACCTGTTCCAGTATGGCAATGTTCCTGTGCACAAAGCAAGGTCTAGGGAAACATGGTTTGCCAGAGTTGGTGTGGAAGAACTCGAGTGTCCTGCACAGAGCTCTGACCTCAACCCCACTGAACACCTTTGGGATGAACTGGAACTCCTCACGCAACATCAGTGCCTGACCTCACTAATGCTCTTGTGGCTGAATGAACACAAATCCCCACATCCACATTCCAAAATCTAGTGGAAAGCCTTCCCAGAAGAGTGGAGGTTGTTATAACAGCAAAGGGGCAACTAAACCAGCAATGGGATGTTCAATAAACACATATGGGTGTGATAATTAGGTGTCCACAAATGTTTGGTCGTGTAGTGTATCAGTGTCAGTACTATGCACTGGTTAGTACCAGAGATCTTGGCAAAGAGGGAAATTTTAAGAAATAACCCTTATTTTTTCAATATAATCGCTATAAGCCATGCCTGTAGTGTATGTGTGATTACTTATGGACATGCTTTTTGAAGAGTTTTCCTGTACTGAGGAACTCCTGTACTGTATACTCACTTATATTGTATGTCTGAGGGCACATTTTACATTTCATCAATAAACATGAACAACTATGTGAGGCTGGACAAAATGATGATATAAATTATGTCTTGATAATTTTTTCTCTGAAATAGCAGCTATTGTTGATGTTTATAACACTTACACTGAGACGCATAATTAGATGTTAAAATCTCCTACTGAGACTGTACAGTCGTATGGTTTTGCACAGAATTTTCCTCTTATTCTGTGTTAGATGATTTGATTGTAGAAGTTAGTTACAAGTATGAAAAGTATCAAATCTTTTTTTTTTTTTTTTTTTTTTTAACATTTTTTAATGCACTTTTTTATTTTAATTGATGGAATTTAACATACTGGGAATGTTCTTTATATGCTACAGATACAGTAAATGGAGATTAAGTTAAAAAAAAGTTTTCTCTAATATACAGTAACACAATTGGGAATTGCGGGCTCACGTTTAATAGCATGCCTTTCTGACACCACTTGTGCTATCGCTGTATGCAGGTCACCTGGCACGAGATCTCCAGGCCTCAGATCCACGGCTATGACATGCAGTGCCTGGCCATGGTGGGCCGATTCCAGTTTGTCTCTGGAGCAGATGAAAAAGTGCTGCGTGTTTTTAAGGCTCCGCGTAACTTTGTGGAGAACTTTGCCAACATAGTGGGCACTTCTCTGGAGAAACTCTTGGCTTCACATGTACGTCTTCAAAATGTGCTGTTCTTGGAAGTATAGTTATGCCACATGGGTCCTCTGTGTTAATTACACTTGATCTTACTAATACTCCTTTAATATAGAGCATTCTGGTGCTTTCTGTTGTCATCTTTAAATACCGTGCAGCTTATGTAATGTTTAAAAAAAAAATTATATACAGTAACAAAGATCAGTACAGTGTATTTACATTATAACGGGGTGTTTACAGCCTTATAGACTAGTTCAGTTTATGACAACGGCTGACTGAAGAGTGCTTGCATTTGATAAACATTAACAGTTTGGTGATCTGTAAAATGGGGGGTAAAAAACAGAGCTGTGAATAATTTCCCCTTATTTCAGGATACTGTAGGTCTACCAGAAGGAGCCAGCACACCAGCACTCGGCCTCTCTAATAAGGCTGTGTTTCAAGGTACACGCTTGTTACATTTAGTGGTTCTGCTGTGTTGAGCCTGTGAGAGAATGATTACTACAGTATTGCTTTAGAAAGACTGTGGTGTTCTTCTTTGATTGACAGGTGATCTTACAATTCAGAGCACCCAGGAGGAAGGGGAAGATTTCAACAGCGTGTCTGACCAGTACAAGGAGTCTTACTTTCATCCTCTCAGTCTAACAGGTACGTATTATTATATACAGCTACTTTAAGGCTTAAAGTATGCCTATTTTTTTTTTAAATAAATATTAGAGTGTTTGTAACATTTGGTAGAATACAAAAGCATTTTGTAGTTTTATTATTTTTATCATCTAGTTCATTTTCTTGTGCATTGAATTGGATATAAAGTATATTGGCAGTATATTGACTGTCGTGCTGTCAATGTACACTGTAATACTAATAGTGTTTGGATAGCTTAAATAAAAGATTTCGACTTCTCCCTTTCTCTGTAGTCCTCTGTGCTTGACCACTCTTGCCATAGACCTTTTTGTAGTGCTTGTTGTCTGAAATGGCAGCGATCAAATCTGTGCTCCTTCACTTCTCCAAAGTCCCTGTATGTGTTTTGAAAAAATCTGAATTTGTAAAAAGAAGAAGTACTAAAATTGACATGGAATGTACCACCAAAAATGTAACTGCATTAGAGATGGTTCTGAGTGAAGAAAAATCATTTCACGTATTTCCAAACTAGTAAGTGCAGTTTATATGTTTTATAAAAGAAAAAGACATGTGAATGTATCTTTATAATGACACCTAACTTGTCAAGTTGGCGGAGCATTAAGCCTTCATCAAAGTTGCCACATAATTTTCACATAATGCGGTAGTAGTGCATGGACAAATTCACTGAAATGTGCATATTACTGCTGCACTGACATTTTATGCAACTTATGCAAAAATCAGAAAAATGAATGATGTGAACATGTGATCATCACTTCTGTCTATTGTGTCTTGCTTTAAGTGACAGTTCTTTAGTATAACAAAGAATCTTAATCAGCAGTGTTGTGCAGCTATATTCCTCCTGGCGGTAGAGCTAATTTATGGGCTCGAAAAATGAAGCTAATAGTCTGAAATTAAGAACCTTGTCAGATTTGTTGCATTACATATTGCGAATTATAGGTCAGGAACCACTTTTAAACATTGCAAACTGGACCTTTAATGATTATGGTAATGATTTGGTCAGTTGTTAAATTCCCCTAAGCTCCTGTGAAATGTAATTAAACACAGTAGCTTCTGGCCCTAGTGTATCACAGAAATAGATGCACTAGAGGTATGAGATCATCACACATTTTCTGCTGTGTTCCGAAGAGGCCTTAGGACCTGTTCCTGAACGAGACAGTGATATCCAGCGTATGTGACGAGACATTATTAGGAACTGCCTTTCTGCGCTCATATATAACCATGGCATGAATCAGAGAGAGACAGCTGTTATTACTGGAACGGACAATGTGAGGAGGGACTGCATGCATGTTCGCACGTGTGTGCGGTTAACGGGGGGAGGAGGGGTTTATGCGTCTCTCGCTCTAGGCAAACAGGCAGACACTGTCAGAGTGATTGAAAAAGCTGCTTAATCTGAAATTGTAATTAGAAAGAAGGCTTATATAATTGCAAAGTTAAAATATTGATGACTCTGGGCTACGGGGAGTGCAATGAGGCAGACTTCGAGTTGTTAACAGAATAATGTGACTCTCTCTCTCTCTCTCTCTCTCTCTCTCTCTCTCTCTCTCTCTCTCTTTCTCTCTCTCTCTCTCTGTCTCTATGTGCCCCCCACCCCCCTCACACAGTCACACATTCACACATTCACACACACACTCACACATACATTGTATCATTCTCTCATTTTGGAGAGGCAAAGAAGGGAATAATTAGAGGAAAATGACAAACCAGGGCCAAAAAAATGAAATATGTGATAGCGAGTAGCTTTCAACTCCATTTGGAGTCAAATTGGGCACGTGCTGCATTCAGACCCGTGACTGAAAGGCGAGAGGCGTTCCTAGACTTGCATTAGGGAAAGTAAAATTCATTTTGCCCACTAATCTTAAAATTAACAGCCGTTGAAAATCGCACAGAAAGCTTTCATTGTTGAAAATAGCTTTGAGGTAATAGGCAAGGGATTATTTAGATGCTAAATAGATGAGTCTGGGGGAAAATGTGAGAAAAAGTATCCATGTCTTGGAGTGTTTACTCGTTTCTCACACTTTTTATGTATGCATGTGTCTGTGTCTTTGTCTGTGTGTTTTGTGATCGTTATACCAGAACCCCCTCCTGAAGATCACCTTCTGCAGAACACACTGTGGCCTGAGGTCCAGAAGCTGTGAGTCTCATTTATTCTCATTTGTGAACTCTTTAGCAGCACTGACATGGCAGGAGCAGGCAGTAATATGCTGCACAACATTACTGATTCACCATCAGCCTGCGCAGCTCTAATAATACAATGTAGGAGTCATTTGGAAAGCATGACTAGTGAGTCCAGACGCAGTACCTTCTCTCTGTGTCTGCTGTGACATTAGGGAATATAAATTTAGCCCTCTCTTAATAAAGGCTCCTGTGTTGCCCTCTATTTTTCTCTGTGTGAAAATGAATGCAGTTTTCCGAGTTATTGGCTTAATGCAGTTCTGAAAGTCTCAAGTTTTAATCTTATATCCCATAATGCTCGTGTCCCAACATAATTGCTATCATTTGTTACCTGAGCTTATTCTCTTGTTTTACTTGTTTGGATACACAGCTGTAACTTGGAGGAGGAATACATATTGTGTTGTGCAGTTGGACTCTTTGCAGGGGGGAAACTTGCTCTTGATGCACTTTTCCTAATCAGTTATGCGAGATCTAACTTCGAGCCGATTACTAGACTTGCATCAACAGAGTATTTGTCATATGTAGTTGGTATATACAAGTCATGTATACTGAGTAACGGAATTAGACGCCATCTCTTCCCAGCTCATTAGCTCTACTGAGCATTTCCAGTTGTGGTTTATTCCACTGGTAAATTGAAACGCTCAGGCTATACTGTTCCACGTTACATATGCAATAGTTAGTAGCTTTAGGCTTTTGTATTTTCATTTTCCTGGGCTATTTACCCAGCGTCTGAAATGGCTATGCAGCTGGCATTATAGCTGGGATAGCACATGCCTGTTTGCACACACTCACAGCCATGCCGAGGCTCATAAACGAGCTTCTAGCTTCAAATGCCATTCTGAAGATCATGAAGCCGCCAAAGCGCTGAGGTCTAGATTGTGCAGAAGTGTCAGAATCCTCATTAACATTTCCTACATCTGTCTCTCTCTCGCTCTCGCTCTCACTCTCACTCTCACTCTAGGTATGGTCATGGTTTTGAGATGTTCTGTCTGGCATCAGACGCTGCACGAACAGTGGTGGCCTCAGCATGTAAGGTAACGTCACCCTACAATCAGATGATTAGCTTTACAATATTCCCTCTGTCTAGACTATTGTCCTCATCCAGGGCTATTCAGCTCCGATTTGGCTATTAGCTTTTCTTCAGTACAGTGCCTGAATTGCTGGAAATTATAATATTATTAGTTTGATTGACAGATATAGAAAAAAAATGCCATTTTTCCTGTTGATGAGTGGCTACATTAGCAGCATTGGGTGTCATGGTATATAAAAGAGTAAATCAGTTAAGCCCAGTCTAAATTAAATACCTGTCTCATTCTCTTAACAATGTGTTCAGTAGGAGAATAATCACCATCAACCTTTTGAATGAGATTGCCTTCACAGTCAGAATGTATTCTATGAATATGCATGAAGAAGGTGCCTATTTGCAGCATAAAGTTTTCTTATGAAGAGACAAAATTTATATTTCAGAATTTAAAAAAAATAATAGTGGGGTTGGATAGGGTTCGGATGGACAATATATCAGAGCAGAATGGTGCTCTCCACGAATCTTCTTGTTGTCTGTAAAATCCAGGATTTACACCAGTTGTGTCAGGACAATGTGAGGTGTTTTTGCCATAAATATATGGCAGCAGTTACAAGGTTAAAATGTTCTTGCGTCATACAGACACTAGTAGATGTTGATGTACTGCACAAATGCAATTTCTACACAAGCAGAGGTTTTAGCCAGGACAACATCTAAGTTGTGACCAAAATAGGCAAGTCATCTCATTTTAGGATGGTTTTGAACACGCTTTTTTGTGGTCAAATCACACAGGCCAAGTGCTACCAGAAAAACCATGGCAACTGACAAATTTGTGGTAGAATACCCACTAGCGACCAGCGTAGAGTGACGTGAGCGGCCTGAATGCACGGTAATAGACAATAAAGGATAGTTTTGAGGATGCTTTGCTGAGACTGACATAATTTAAGATTTTAAAGCAGAAAGCATGGTAATGCAGCAGTTAGTGTTACTAACTGGAGCGTCACAGCTCCAGGGCCACTCGTTTAATCCTGAGCCTGGGTTATTATCTGTGTGGTTTCTGTGCATGTTCTCCCCATGACTGTGCAGGTTTCCTCTGGGTTCTCTGGTTTCCTCCCATCCAAAAAAACATGCCAGTAGGTGGATTGGCAACGCTAAATTTTGCCTAGGTTGAAATGAGTAGGTGGATGTGCATGTGCCTGGTGCCCTGTCGTGAAATGGTGTCTCATCCTGAGTGTATTCCCACATTACACCCACTGTTTCCGGGATAGGCTCCAGGTTAGAGCAGTTACTAAAGATGAATGTATAAATGAATGCTTAATGTACATGAACATTACGTGCGTTAAATGGAGATTTTGGAACTGTGTGGTCCCTGAAAAAGGGAGGTGTAGCTATAGCTTTTCTGCGAGAAGAAATTGGAATCCTGACAAAGGAGTTTAATGTTGGGTGTTTAAGCTTTTTACTATTCCAAATTCTGTCAAATATTGTCCTGCAGTTTCCTGTCAGCTGACACCCCCCCCAGCCGGTGGACATGCCATCTACATTTAGGTGCAGTAATGAGTTGCTACAGTGATATTAGTACGGCTGTCACTCATTGCATTGTATATCAGTCTGTACTCTTATAGCACAGAAGGAGACAGTGATGTAGGATTGATGGCTCTTTAAGCCTTTGACCACACTGAGTGTTGAATGATATCAGAGCAGTGGTGGTTAAGGCTGCTGATCAGAAGACTGTAAGTTCAAATACCAAGCACTACAAAGCTGCCATTGTTTGGGCCTGGTATAGACAGTGTTCTGGTGAAATATTTGTGAAGGTGTTTAGTGTTCAAACAAGTACAGCCTCTCACTTCAGTTCCTCCAAAGCCATGTCCTCAAAAACTTTTTAAAGGTCTCCACCTTTAATCTGACAAGGTGGCTAGAGTTTTGGTAGCTCTGAGTGCTGCTTGTCCCAACAGGTTCCCAACCCTGGTCCTGGAGTACCCTCTGTCTTGCACATTTTAGTGTTTTCCTTGCTTCCAGCATGTCTGATTTAACTAATCAGATACTTAACGGCACTTCCTGAGTTGAAGTGAGTAAGTTCAAGCAGAGAAAACCCCAACATGTGCAGAACAAGATGATAAGACAAGACAAGAGTTGGGAACATGTACCACAGGTCTATGTATGGGCAACATCTACAGGTTCTGCTGCATGTCCAGTGCTTACTAGAATGTAGGAGGTCTGTACAGTTAGGGTCATGCTTGAAAAGGTCTTGTTCTTTCCTACTTCAAGGGAACATTGGATCATTTAATGACCTTCATTTAATGACCTTCAACCCCCTTCCCTGTGACTTTTATGACTTTGGTCGCTTCTCTTGTAAATTCTCAGAAGAAATCCGAAATGTGTTGGTTTTTTTGTGTACAGGCATCTAAAGCAGAGCATGCTGCTATCCTGTTGTGGAGCACCTCCACCTGGAAACAGCTGCAAGCTCTTCCATGCCACAGTCTGACTGTTACTCAGATGGCCTTCTCCCCAGACTCACGCTTGCTCCTCACTGTGTCCCGAGACCGCACCTGGTCATTGTGGAGACGTGAGGACTGTGGACCCGATGCTTCAGGTAAAGAACCTTCCATCTCCATCTGCGTTCATTGAGTTCGGCGAGATTTACAAACATACAGTTTGTATGACCATTCAGTCCATATACACCATGAATGTCGAATTGCCTGAAAAATTTCATTCGAAATTTTAATCGCTTGTACTATATACTTTACTGTGCGCCACATACAAATCTATCAGAATTCACAGCTAAGCCATGTCCTAAATTGCTTTGTAGTCACTATATACAGGCTCCAGAATTATTGACACCCTCCATGGGCAATGAACAGAAATGAATATGTAACAATATATTGCATACATTTAAAAAAAAAATGCTTTCGTCTTATCTTGCATGTTTCTTCCGGTTTGCAGGGTGGTAGTAATTTTGGGGTTGACGTTATGATCACTACATAGAGTATAAAGTATGTGCATAATGTAATTTCTCTTATGTTCTGGAACGTAAATAATGTAAAATAGAAAGCAACATGAAAGATAAAATTCCACTGAAAATTGGACTTAAATGTCTCTGTTGAAATTTAAATCTCCCAGCTGTGAGTGCCAAATCAGTGCACGTTAAGCGATGATTCAGGGCTGCTTCCCAATCTCCATAATGCACACTAACTAGTATGCCTAAAAAGTGAAGACAGCAGTGGTATCTTGACAAACTATTTAGTATACAGCTTGGGATGCTTCCCAGGCATTAACAGCTCAGGATATAATTATCTGCTGTGTTTCCTCAGTATTATTATGAGAATTAAAAAAACCTGCACGTCAAAAAAAGTGTGCGTCATTGTGACGGTGCCGTTACTAATCTATAATACAGGATCTTAATATTCAGGTGATGAATTTGGACGTATGAAAATTTGAATTGTATAAACAGTTCAACAGTGACATTTATTTGCTCAGTATACACACAGGCAGTGTGATGATATGCCATGGTGCGACATGACAGTATAGGAACTCTGCATACAGTTATAAAAATTATATAGCAGCATCAAAATAAACACTGTCAGTTTGTAGGTCAAACATGCCATATCATCAAGATTTTCTTGCCGTCTACCAAATTCTCTCTAAAAGCTGCTCCGTAGCCTCACAGCCTTCCTCTTTTGTTGCCTTTAAGCATCTCCACCTAAATCACCACTGACAGTAGTTAAGCAGGCG
The DNA here is from genome assembly GCA_037577455.1 of Pangasius macronema. Classification (NCBI taxonomy): domain Eukaryota; kingdom Metazoa; phylum Chordata; class Actinopteri; order Siluriformes; family Pangasiidae; genus Pangasius; species Pangasius macronema. Next base: position 8,719,097 of record CM074967.1, on the reverse strand, counting down.
AGCGTCCGCTTCCCTTTGCCTATTTGCCTGCGTGTCGGATGAAGCTTAAGACGGCGGGAGACTGCAGTCTGTTCTGGTTGAGGCTGGTATTACTCACAGCTTTCATACCATGGATGGAGGGAGGATAACCCTGTGTCAATGCTGATGAGGCAGAGGCTCAGCATCAGCAGTGGAGAAATGCTCCCCAATCCCTCCATTCGTCTCACTCCATCTCGCTTTGTATTTCACGCTAATGAGCGGAGACTTACCACTCGAAGGGCAGACAGTCATGGCTGTCCCAACTAAAAATTAGCTGTGTGTGTGTGTGTGTGTGTGTGTGTGTGAGTGTGAGTGTGTGTGTGTGCGCGCGCGTGTGCATACAGTATATGCATGTGTATGAGAATATGGCATCCCGTCAGTTCGTGGCAGCCCTGTGTTCGTGTTGCCGGGGTGTGATGGCCTGGCTGAGACGAGCGCGCTGGCCTGGAGTGTAGCTCAGCATACACTGACATTAAAGCAGAGCACAAACAAGCTCTCCTGGGTGACACGGTGGAGCTCACAAGCATACCAACAATAGTTGTATCTGTGGAGAGCACAACAAACAGCACTCAGGATTCATCTATAAAGCAGTGAGAAATGATGCAGCGATGCTCTTTCTGATTTCAGAGCCCAGATTCTCACTCTACACACACACCAGTAAGGACTCATCAGTGCACACACGCATCATTTGGTCATGTGACTGGAGCCTGGACAATAAGTACTTTGTGACATCTAGTCGGGATAAGAAGGTGAGCTACAGCTGTACACAGGTGCACACTACCGCTGCTCAGTATATTGTGTGTTAATCAGGACCATAATGTTGGCATTTGCAATACTGATCTCAAGAAGCACGTGAGATACAGGTGAATGCTCTAACAAATCGTAATTCACTGGTGTTTCTGAGCTTCTACTTTAGGTTTCTGTCAGTGTCTTTGATAAAGTGTGGCATTAGCATAGGGGATATAATGAGATCATATTCATATTTGGATCTATTACACAATAGGATTTTCAGAGAATATCAGATCATTACTTCAAATCCACTGTTGTTCACTTTAGCAAGTATCTGGATGTTCAGTTCTCCTTTTGCCCTTCAGAAAATATAAAAAAAATCTTTAAATAATATTGTGGAATTACTGTTTTGTTGTTTTGTTCTATTATTATTATTATTATTATTATTATTATTATTATTATTGTTGTTGTTGTGTAAGATTGTTTTGATTTTGGTTATTTTGTTATTTTGTGTAATTTTTTTTGTACATGTTGTGTTATGTTTTTCTTTATTTTATTTTACTTTATTGATTATTTTATTTATATTTCATTTCATTTTTGTATTTTGCTTACATTTCATTTTATTTTTGCTAAAATATTGGCAGGATCAAATTAACACAAGCCAAACTTTAACCATGAACCTCAATATATATAGCAATAAAATGTCCTTTTGTCCATGCGGCTCTGTAAGAGGGCTGTGTGTTTTTATTTAAACGTGTCATTAATCTGCATGCTTGCTTGTGGTGGTAGGTGATCATGTGGGGTCACCGTGGCTCTGGAGATCCAGTGGGCATGAATGACAGTGCAGTTCTTCCCTGTTCCTCTGTTCTGGATGTGGGAGATTCAGCCACTGCTGTGGCTATTTGCCCTTTCCTTCTGCCTGACCAAAGGTAAAACACTGCATTAGCCACAATTCACTAACAGAAGAGAATTATTTTTCAATCATGTGCTATCATTATCTTAAAGACGCTGTGTGTGTAATTTACATCAGATCAGTAGCGGTGTGCTTTTACTCTCACACGTGACACCGGAGCAGATGTTCTGCCCCACTGTGTCACAAACACTGCAGGGTTTTAATCAACTGTTTATAAGTAATGCAGATATAAACACACCACTATATTCAGCTGTATATTAAGTTATTTATCATTTTTAAACAAACCAAAAAATATCTGTAGTATTTTAGAAAACGGGTAGTATTTAAACTAAGGGAAATATCCATAAGGTTATATGGCAACTTATATGTATGTGTATATATATATATATATACATACCCACACCTACGTAAAAGTTTATAAAGGCTTAATTCAGCATGCATGACCCGTCCTAAAGTGTGCATTGATCAGTTTTGATGTTGACATCACACCTCAGTCACCTGACAGATGATTGTGGACATATTGTGGTTGTGGTATTGACACTTTGCATACTTGGCTACATTAGACTGCCATGAAATCTGTAGAGCTCAGCTCATTCTAGTATGTCAAAATTGGACAATTGAACAAATGTGAATACTTTGACTACTTATTGCAGTTAATGACATGACAGAGTTATGGTCATTTCTCTGAGCCTAATTTAGTGGCAGCCAGTATTGTAAAATCGAGATATTTCTACTGTATAATATAGAAATTTCAAAATATCTGCTCACCCTCAAAAGTGAAAAGGAAAAAAAACCCTGCGTTAAAGATTGTGTTCCCGTTTCACTGAAAGACTCTGACACACTGGTTATCTAAAAGCTGCTGCTAGATAGAGCATGTAATTTACCATGTAATAAATAAAGTAAAAAAAATTATTGCTTTTAATTAAGATTATAAATCAACGATAGAACAATGAGAGATCACTTTGAGCGTAAGAATCATCTGGAGCCTCTTTGTCATCACTTCACACTTGGATCATTGCTGAAATTGTCACTGATTCTTTCTGTGAGTTTTGTTTTGATCAATGATGATTTAAAAAAATGAATTAACATTACACATTTGTCCACTGCCATCTCTTCTTTGCAAGCTACTGTATATGTGTATTGTGGATCATTTGACAGCATTATACTGTTTACAGTCTGGTTCTGTTATTGAGCTCCATGTCCGTGTTGCTTTGGCACATATCCAAAGGAATATCCACGAGGAAAGCACACTGCTAGCACACTCGCAATTCAGACATTTTAAACAGAATGACTGTTTTTCCTTTTTTACCTAACATGGTCTTTGCAGCTGTTGCTCACTCTGTCATTCCTCTGTGCGTAGCTACCTCATAGCGGTGGGTCTGGAGAGTGGACAGATCGCTCTGTATAAATGGAAGCCAGTGGACGATCTGTCTTCAGGATCAGACTGGAGCAGGTGTGCTGAAAGCGATGTCTCGTATCCTTTCTTTTGCACGGCACTCAGGACGCAAAAAAAGCCTGAGGCCACGAGGTGGCTAGCACTTTTCATGCAATCTCTTTGATCTGAGAGGTTGTGTTTTTCTCTGATCCGATAACAGGTCTGGTCCAGGCTGAACTAATAACCTCTTTCTCGTGCAGCCAAGTCTTTCAAACTGCCGGCTGTAAGTTTTTGGTCCTGTGAAAACTAGTAACTGAACTGAGGAAAGAGGCTTTCACTCAGGTAAAAATATTGGATTCTCTTTGAGATCGTTCTGATTTGGTCTGTTTTTTTTTTTCTTTCGCTCACACAGTTTGACAGTTTTCATTAAGATGTCTTATCCATTGCTGGTGGAGGTGGAGTTGACAGTGGAGGGCAATTGTTGTACGTTAGAGATGCAGGTTTAAAAACATTGCACTCGCATGTGGACCAAAACAACAGGTCCAAGAGCCCCTGTAGGAGAGGGTCTCAACCCCAGCACTCTGACTGTAGTTAGAACATGATTCATGTGAAGCGACTTAACTGCAAGACGTGAACCAAACAGTATATGCTTTATAGGATTTATGGATTGCATACAGAATTTTTTTGGCTTCTAATTCCCTGACATTTTAAATAAAATGAGTGCTAGGAGATGGAGCAGGAATTTAGAAGTGTTTTGGATATTTGGGCTGAAGAACGTAAAAATGTCTCTAAATGGTTTATGCCATTAGTTATTTATTTTGTCATTATTTAACGCTGGCTCTGTTCTGTTATTTGTACTCACTTGCAGAAGATTTATTTCAATTTTGTCAGGTTTTTCTCCAGTGAATGTAAGACTTTGGGGAGGTGTTTGTCTGGTTTGCGTAACAAAGTGACCCTCAGCAAATGTTTGGTTTCTGCTGTTGTGCAGAGGTGCCAACATCTAACGTTTGCCATAGCATTGGCAATTTTAGATCCCTTGCTACAGCAATACAGAAGAGACCGTAAAAAATCTGATTTTGGGGGGGGCAGTCAGACCCAATGCAATTAAATTTCACCTGGCATTAAAGCCGGTTCACTGAAGGGAAAGGACGTGGGATGTAAGAGATGCTCATTTGCTTCTCTCAGTGCTTACTTTCACTTCACATCAACTTTACCTGAGAGAACTTTGACCTGTTAATTCATGAGCCTTGGCCTTGTGAGTCAGTAAAAAAAAATAAGATGGTGGTCTGTCTGGTTATTAAAAAAGGAGAAGCTGCTTATTATAAAGAAGTGCTCACACCTGACTTTTGCCTCGCTGTTGTCTTACTGTTGCTTGGCACACAGATGAGGTCATTTATAGCAGAAGTCTTGTCTACCGACGTACACTAGGGTATATGTGGTCAGGTTCTGTTTTTCTTTTTCTTTGCCTGATTGGATTTTCTTGTTAGAAATGTTTTCTTGTAAAATCATATGTGGATAGTGTGAAACCGAATCAGTCCAAATCAATTTCACTTTGATTCAGACTTGGCAAACAGAATAATAGCTGAGAAAGCAGTCTGAAGCCCCAGTGGTCATGCTGTGTGTTCGGCTTCACTCGGTGGTTTCTCACTTGTCCCCTGGCTGTGAATTGCCTCTTAAACACTGGTCACAGCTCTCTCACTCCACTCCAGTCTGCTGATAACAGGCTGCACCTGAGGGTAATGAGTTTTTCTTGCTTGAGTGACATTTTTCAACATGTATAATGGAAAATTAAAATGGATTTACAGAACACTTGTGTCTGTACATAAACATGTTTATATGTGTATGCAAGCAGAACAGAGCAGGCAGAGGAAGACCACTGACCTAAAGAGAAAGGTTTGAAATGAGAAACAGGGAAAGGCTGATCCAGGGAAAGGAAAGATAGAGATGGAGAGTTAATGTATGGCTGTTTTTTGAATGTGGCTTCCCCTCGGCTGTGGTTTTCCTTGACTGCTCTTGTGTCTGCAGTCAAAGTCACACACTGGTGGTGAAGAGACTGCGCTGGAGGCCCCGAGTCTGTCAGCAGGATGAGAGTGAAGGCTTGAACAAGAACCACCAAAGCACCTCTGTCCAGTTAGCCAGCGCTGGAGCTGACCACACAGTCAAAATCTTTAACATCAACACACTGACTCTGTAGCAGTCTCTCACCTGTGGTCCACTCAGACCCCTCACACACACACACACGTCAGTCGGCAGGGTGTGCATCAGATCCGATGCTGAAATGTGTGGACGACTCTTAAGAAATGTCACGTAATCAATACAGAAGTTTGGATATTTGTCCTATTACACTATAAAACCAAAAGGAATATTGTGCTATTTATCTGAAAACTCCTCTGAAGTTTGTCTTGTAATAAATGATTCTTTTCTAACAAAACTAAAAGTAATGAGTGTGTAATGTCCAAACTGGAAGCATTCTTCTGCATTTCCCCATTTTACCTGCTCATCTGCTTTTTATATATTTTGTGATTGCTTGGTGTTGTCATGTTGCTTATAGGGGTGTGAACGTCAGGCCACATGATATGATAGGATTTAGATTCTTAAGGCAACAATTAAATGTTTTAT
>CM074967.1:8693667-8713355 GCA_037577455.1 Pangasius macronema | reverse complement strand
TTGGATGGGTTAAATGCAGAGCACAAATTCCGAGTATGGGTCACCACACTTGGCCACAAAGTCACTTCACTAGATATGATGCAGTTTCAATTTTGATTAACAAGACAACCATACAATTTGATTTAGTATTCTCTGACTGATATGTGACCAACTGTATGCAGAATCTGGAGCAAGCCTGCCATTAATTCACAAACACTGATGATGTATAAAAGGACTATAAAGTGGCAGAGTTATGGGCAAATCAACTTGCTAGGCTATATTTTTAAATTTAAATATAAACAATTTAAAGTTCTATTTAAAATATGAATTATTTTTTACATACCAGTTGTCTGTCAGTTTTCGGGAATAATCATTATAATCAATAATAATCAATTTATCATTGTGCCACGATTCATTTTAATCGTTGCCTTTTATATCGATATGTTTTATATTTGCATCAATCCAAATTTAATGATCATTACACCCCTAATTACTTCCTGTTTTTTGTTGTTTTTTTTCCTCTCCAATTTGATCTTGCCAATTCCCACCCATTCACTAGCTAACGCTATCCTATCACAAGCAAGTGCTTCCTCCAAGACACATGAAGCCAACCACTGCTTCTTTTCAAACTGCTGCTCGTGCTGTGTCACAGGCCAGTGTATCACACTCACAGGATCGAGCTATCTGCCCTGTTCCACATGCTTAAGCTCATAGATGTCCACGATTGGCTAGTGTCGATGTGATTGACGGGGAGAGGCCATCCCTCCCACTCGGAGAGCACTACCAAAATTACTGTCTTGACTCCTGGCCACGTCATGTTGTCAGGATTTGACCTTTCGGTCTCCGTACGATTGGGTGAATGCTTTTCTACCACTCAGGAGCCGGTTACTTCCTGTTGAAAGTTTCTCGAGGGAAGAGGAGACATGAGACCTTTTACTTAAACTGCTGAGTGCAAATGTTTGCAACCTCTATAGTTTCAGGATGAGAAAAAAAAATATTAAAAATGAAAATTGCCAAGATGGAGGCAGTTTATATCACATTCGCAAAGGAAAATGCAAACTTTATAACAGATTTATTCAGTATTAATATCGCAACGTCCGCTGTTGGCCCCTTTTTGTTACATTTGTTCATGTATATCTGTAACACACTGTCTTGTTTGTACAGCCTTAGTACAAATATCTATACCAAAGACCAAGGCAACTCTGTATGTTGTTTTTCTATATACACTGAGGTGCCCGTTTATTATATTCTAGAGAGATGTACTCGATAAAGTGGCAACTCAGTGTGTGATTGAACATCTTCGAGTTTCTTTAAAAACTTTTAGAAAAAGCGTGTGATTTAGAGTCTGCATAAAAAGTCGAACAGAGAGTCCCTTGGGGTCCCAAGGGGTCAATGTCCCAAGACTCATCTCGGTGCGTAGGAAGGTGAAACCCGTGAGTGTGCTCCTGTTATCTAAAACAAGCCAGGCCTCCAGTGCAGCTCAGGAGCTGATGTGTGTGCCACACAAGGCTTCAGGCCTCAGAGCCCTCCGTCTAGTGCTTAGATGCTAAATATTTGACGGCTTGATGGAGCAGACAGAGCGTCTCTGACAAGAAAACTCTGCACTCATTCTCCGTCCGTACTCCCTCCGTCAATTATTTACCACCCTCACTGTCCTGATTCAGCTCCTCATTTCACTGTGTGTGTGTGTGTGTGTGTGTGTGTGTGTGTGCCCATGCATAAAATAATGTGATAATATTTTTAGTATTATATATATATTATTAAATAAGTTAAATTTTATATATATATACACACATCATGAGTATATGATCATGAGTAGACTTCAAGTAAGGAAAACAGCCTTGTATTGTTTTTTGATTATTTTATTAATAAAAAACATTTTTTGCAATAATTTATTAAAAATGTTATGATTTCCATGCAGTTTAAGGGTACAAGAATATGAAATGAGCACATCCACTTTGATTCAAGAGCTCTGGTGTGTGTATGTGCTCGTACAAACACACTGCTCAGGACAGTTGTGGAGCACAGAAGTGTACACTGGCAAAACTGACTGGATATAAAAAAGAAAACCAAAAGGTAAGAGTTGTGAATCATTTCGATTGTAATGGGCACCGATGTTCTGTGAACTAAAAGCAAAAAAAAAAAAAAAAAAGAGAGAGAGAGAGAGAGAGAAGTCTTTCAGCACAGAATAAATAGTTTCTTATAGCGATATGTAAACTTGGAGACGGCACATTTTCACAGAGTGGCAAACAGACATACACACTCACCGTTGACATTCTGTAAATTTTTTTTTTAGTCATTTGTAATGTCCCCTCACTATCATAGATTAATACCTCTACAGAAAAAATGTGTTGTATACATTATATACATTAAAAATAGTCCTTCGTGCTTTTTGGGGTATTGAGGAGGCGCTCTTATTGTTACACACTGTCATGGTCAACACACTATTCACCTCCCAGAAAGCCTTGGATAGTCCGGCCTTACGCTCTTTCCCCCCAGTAACTGTCGTCCAGTGTTAAACGAGTTGTGAGTAACATGACAAAGTGACCAAGAGTTCCAACCAAAACCAACTTGGTTCCAGAGTTTATTGCCTGTAACAAGAAGACACTCCGTAAATCAGATTTCAGTGCTGCTTCTTTTTTGTACCTCTGTATCGAGTAAACTGTGTGTTTGATCAATACACACAAACACATGCACACACAGACACGCTCGATGATTTCCATTAATATTACATAACACTTCAAAAGAAAACTCAAAAATGACCTGGTGGTTTTGTCTTGCACTGATTTCCCCAGAGAATAAACAGGAGTGTGTTTTTAAATTCACAGTTCTCATCATTACTATGAAGGACACTGACAGACAAATCAAAGATTGTGGTTGCCATATAAATCATTTGTGGTCAGCACAGAGCTTTTTTTTTTCCCATATTACTATATGTCTATGTTACGTCTGTGCAGAGGTTTTATTTCTTATGAATTCCACCTGCTTTCATGCGCACCTTTAAGTGTGATAGGACTTCAGTATATCTGTCTAGACAGCCTGGAGCTGATTATTGCCACTTTCATAAATGTGCATTTGTTAGAATTTGGAAAATAAATTCTACAGTATATGCATAGGATACCATGCGTGGAACTGACAAAAATGCAAATTAGAAAATCAGTTCTAAACATTTATTAGAATAATTACACCTTTTGGTAATGTATGTAAATTGATAATTACCTCCTTTTTTCATTTTTTTGGTCACAGATGCAAATATTATGATTATTCCTCTGGATTAATGTAAATAAATAAAATTTATTAAATAGAATAAACAGAAATATAGTAACAGAGGTTACAGTATTAATAAGCAAACTAACTGGGTTGATCTGTTAAATGCAGGTATGTGTAAATGATCAATGGCATGTCTAAATCAATAATCATGAATAATTCAAAACATTGCGTTGATCTGTGATATGGGTTACTTTATACTTAAATATTTTTCACTCATATTCAAGTACAAAGAAAATCTAATCAGAAAAGCTAAACACTTGAATCGCTAGAGCACAGGATTAGGAATAGTTTAGAGGATTGGGTTTTTAACACTCCTGAGCTCCAGAGGTTCACCTCACAAAAAAAAAAACAAAACAAAAAAAAGCTAAGAATTTTCAGGTGAACATTAGGGAGCCCTTTTACAACCACTTCCACCGAACTAGAGAAGGGAAATAAGAACGCATGACAACACAACTTACGGCTTTACTAAAACTCCTACTTGAAGAGCCACAAATTGTCAAACAGATTTGAGCAAAATTGTTCTTTTTAGACATTTAGTCTCAATTATGTTCACATGTTAGCGTTAGACATGTTCCTGCTGTGAGAAACTGAGTCAATTCCAGGAAACAAACTGTGTGCATGGTATAGATTTATGTGACTTCAAAATAATTAATATCCATGACAAATCTATTACAGGTGCTGTATGTCATGACGTTGTTTTTTTTTTTTTTTTTTTTTTTTTTTGTAACTTATTTCATACCTCCTTGGAAAAGAACATTTAGAAACTCATCTAAACAGTGATCTTTGCAGTACTTTCATAAGCATGTATGAAAATGAAATTCAAGGACAGAAGAGCATCCTGGAGAGAGTGTCAGAGGCTGAGGTGCCGTGGCATTATGGAGTTTTTGCTTTATGTTTAAAGGTCTTTCTCACTATGTTTTGTTATATTGAAGCTCACTAACAGCCTCAACCGTTAGCATGTGATCCTCTTATGTGTTAATTGACACTGAAAAATAAATTAGGAATTAACAGAATCAACAGTTTCGTTTCGAATCTAGCACACCAATAAACCAAGCCTATGAAAGACACCCAGGATGTGTTACTTTATCAAATAGTTAGTTATATTAATCTGACTGATCAGCACTATAGTGTCCACCTGGCTCCAAGTACAAGATCACAGGCACGGCATTCGACAAACGCAACAAAAAAACGAAATCCAAGACACCAACGGTGAAATATCTGCAGAAAGGAAACTGTTCTTGAGAATGGTGATACTTAGCTTATTCCAATATTTTGCATTTCGAATACAATTCTTTTGTTGTCTTGATATAGGTTTACAAAAAATATGACAACAGCTAGACGCTCTATATCTGTGAGACATTTGTGCAAAGTTCACAGCACACAGTTACATTTCTATAGCAACTATGAGGTATGTTCACTGTTGCTAAGTGCCAGGTAATGTATTTCCCAGTGCCACTTGGGGACGGCAGCAGAAATTCCTCCTGCACCTCAGGCTTGTGATTGAGTCCTTGATGTGCATGAATGACGTGCAACAGACAGCAGGCTCTCCATCCAGGCCCTGTTTGGCTCAAGCTACAACAAGGTTGGTGAAGATGTTTCACTTGCTGTGATCAGGAGAAAAACTCTGCAATGAGGTTACACCAATGTGATCAATTCACTTATTAGATCCAGCCATTATTGTGCAGCAAATCTAACTGCTTTATTTCTCCACAAGGATGTGTACATCACTTTGCATTGACTAAGGAACGTTCCATAAAGACATATTTTCCACTTAATACTATCTACATCTCTGATGTCACTTCTGTTTGGAGCCGTTAATGGATCACATCGAGAGATGACTATTTGTGTGCCAAAGTCCATTTATGGGGCACTGCTTATCCCGCAGAGGAATGATCTATCGACTGTTTGTTTTTGACTATAGGCCCACACACTTTGATAAAATGGAAGACTGGACCTCGGGCTCTTACAGATCTCTGTATTTGTTCCTCCTGCACTTCCATATGAGTGTTAACATTCATACAGGGTTTTCCAGAGAGCTACTTGTCTGGTCTAAGGATATCATGAGGCCTCCCTTGCTTGACAACAGTGTTCCTGCCTCTAACTGCCCTTAGTGTTCATTTTATTGACCAGATAGCCAGTTCAGGTTGGTGTCATTTTAGATATTTGCTCCAAATCTACTATCGTGATCAATCAACAGAGGACCCTTTTATGGCAAAAGCCCTGGCCACTGGTGTGCTGTGACGTTTGCTTGTTTAGGTTAGAAGAAACTACAACTGGCTCACTTTCCCTGTAAGCCAGTTGTAAGAGCAACTAGCTAACACTTTTCCACACCATGTATATACCTAATCATTGCCAGGAAAGTTGCACCAAACTGTTTTTCTGTTTGGTCGTCAGTCTTTCTAAGATCTTCAGAGGCCATTTTCTGGAGTGCCCAGCCGTACCCGAATCCTACCCCAAATCATTTTTTCCTGGCATGATAACAGCTTGCTCTCATGTGTACTGTGGTATTTGTTAGAGTGCTGAACAGGATGCTTCTGGATGGTCAGTGTTGTGAGCTCGTAAAGTCTAATGAGTTGGCAAAGGGTCCAAAAACAGGGAGATTTAAGAAAACACCCATGGAAGTTGATAGGGCTAGCTCAGCCGGCATCCCCTGCTGCATCTGTAGTTGTCTGGGACAAGGAGACCGGTATGGGGAAAGAGTGAGTAGTGAAATGCAGATCTTGGTGGGCACTGTGGATGTGTGAGGATGACCGGATGACCTGATGCCCCCCACCCAGCCCTCCCCCCCAAGCCCCCCTCCCCTCACAGCCTGAAGGATCAGTTTTGTTCTGACGTAGACGTAGATGGGAGGAGGGTCGTGGATGTATGTACGAGGAGGACCCCCCCAGGTCACTCACACACTTCCGTTCATTGCTGATGTGGCTCAGTCTGTTTGATTTCAAACGGAGATCTGTTCCTCAGAGTGCAGAGCTGTGGTAGGACTCACAGGCCAGAGACCATGACCCTGTAGGAGGGGGGCATGTGTCTGTGGCGGGGACTTGAGGCCGGGCTGCTGTTGGGACTGCAGCTGGCGTCCACCCCTCCTATGGAGGGTAAGTAGGCGTGGTGCAGGATGGGCAGCTGCAAAGACAGCCTGCGCTGTATGCTGTGGACACAGATCACACAGGCATCACTGGTGAAATTGATAATCAAAGAGATCAAGTAATGCATGTCAGAAAAGAATGCACTTTAGACAAATGCTCTAAAACTCAAAAAGAATGCATTTTGCTTTTCCCCCATTTTCTCCCCAATTTAGTCATCTGCCAATTCCCATCCGCCAGCCATCTCTCCACTATCATGCAACAGCTACCAACCAGGAGGGTAAAGGCTAACACATGCTTCCTCCAAGACACACAAAGACATCCACCACATTTTTTGAACTGCTGCCCATGCTGCAAACCTCGAGGAAAACGCTATTTACCGTCTTCCACATACATGAGCTCATAGATGGTCACAATTGGCTAGTGTCTCTGTGATTGGAAGGAGAGAGAGTATGCCATCCCTTCCCAGTGACAGCATGACCAATTTTGCTCCCTTGTTGCTCCCTTATGTAGACTTATGAATCCTATTTATCTTATTTTAATTTAAATTACCAATATAGAAAGACCAAACAGGAACTACAGAACAACTATAAAACTATAAACTCATATGGACGTTCATTTTTGAACCAAGGAACAAATCAGATGTTCTTCAAAAGCAACCTTGTCCTGTCCTTACTTATTTTGTGAAAGCTTCTATCCATCCATCCATCCATTTTCTATTCCTACACAGGGTCACAGCGAGCCTGGAGCCTATCCCAGGCAGCTCGGGGAAACACCCTGGACGGGGTGACAACCCATCACAGGGCACAACTGCACACACACTCATGCACTACGGACAATTTAGAGATGCCAGTCAACCTACAGCACATGTCTTTGGACTGGGGGGAGGTCATGCAAACTCCACACATGCAGGGCGGAATCGAACCCCCAACCCTGGAGGTGCGAGGCAAATGTGCTAACCACTAAGCCTTTGATATATCTTATTTGTGTCAATATTTTTTTTCTATTCTTTTTTTCTATAGTGGATCATAAGTAACACCATGAGTTATTTACATAAATGTGAGCTCAAGGCTATACTGGAATATGACAAATGACAGATTTTAAAGAGCAGAAATATTCCAGGTGTAAAAATATGCGGCTGTGATCTTCAAAAATCCATTACACACATTGAGTACACAGAAGCAGCCTTCTCCTGCACTGCCCCCTAATCCACTGCACTCCTTCTCCACACATCCCCTGACATAAAGTACATTTCATACCTCCACGCAGTGTCAGTTCTCACCCTATAACCCTAGAGAGGGACATGCTGCCACGGTAATTACAAAATCAAAATGCCAGTTACGTAAAATAACACAGAAACGCCACTTTTTGACATGTCTATAAGATTTATGATTGAATTAAGGTGCTGTTTTAATAGACTGGGCCTGGCTGTGATGGCTGTGAATACTAATGTGCCTCCTTTTGCATGCAAACTTGTAGGGAATCTGTAGGGAATTTTCTCTCTCTCTCTCTCTCTCTCTCTCTCTCTCTCTCCCTCCCTCCCTCCCTCTCCCTCTCTCTCTCTCTCTCTCTCTCTCTCTCTCTCAGGAGTCTTTTTTCCTTGTAGGTCACTTGCAATCATTTTACCAGTTCTCCTTCAAAGTTTAATGTTGCTCTTCTGTGGAGAGGTTGCAGTTACCTTCTTTATATCTGAGACTTTTTCTAAAGATTTATCATTAAAACACATTGTCTGTATCTGGTTGTCTGTGCTTCCTCTGCTCCTTCTGTTCTGCTTTTTTGGGGATGTTCACTGTTTGGAGTCTTCTATCAGTCACCATAGACTAAGCTATGGCTTGTAAACGCTGCCCATTCGAACAGTTGTATAAGACTCTGTGTTTTATGTTTAAGATTGGGCAGCATGGTAGCGCGGTGTTTAGTGTTGACATCTTGTAGCTCCAGGGTCGGTCCCTGATTCCTGAACTCAGGCTACTGTCTGTGTGGAGTTTTGCATGTTTGTGCATATGAATTTCATCCAGGTTCTCTGGATTCTTCCCATCTCCCAAAAACATGCCCGTATGTGCCTAAATTGCCCCTAAGTGTGATTGTGTGCCTGCATGGTGTCCCATCCAGGATTTATTTCCGCCTCTCACCCAGTGTTCCCAGAATAGGTCACGGATCCACCGCAACCCTGAGCAGCATAAAGCGATTACTGCATGTGAATAAATGGTTAAGGATTACTAATGCTTTGTGACTGTGCACATTTTCTAGAAAGTAATGTTATCTTTTAGCACAATTTGTTCATTTGAGACTGCAGCTGTTTTTATTTAATATACTACCATTGAATTATCTTTGTACTTTGTGTTTTCATACTTTAACGCTGCTCAGAGGAGCGTGTCCTCCTTACCTGTTTTCGTTTCGTGGGCTTTTTATTTCAGCATGGCTCATCTCTAAAACTCTTCTTATTTATTCACATTTCTTTTTCATTCCAAGCTATCACAACGTCTGTTACACTGTCATGTACAGTCAAGCACAGCAATAACCACAAGCAATCTGGCAGTACATTCTTAAGTAAATACTTATTCTTATAATTACCTGTCTGAAAAGTTTTTTTGGGTTGCGTATAGAACCAAGATACTTTTTTTTTGTGGAGAGAACAAATGTGAATCCAGCTCGATGCTAAAGGTGTCTTAAATGGTATACTTTTTGTGTTTTGAGGACTGGGAACATGAGTACAACATCCTCACAATAACCGAACTGACTCTGGACAGAACTGGCATTAAGAGAAGATTTAAGACTTGAGATTTAAGTTTTTACTTAATATCACCATGTTCATGGCATAAAATACATCAGTGAGTTAAAAATAAATTAAATTCCATCCAGTATCGATCAAGCCTTTTGGGCATGTATCGCCTCAAATATTCATCTCTAGTAAACAGTTTATCCTGGTCAGGGTCACTGTGGATCCAAAGCCTATATCTGTGAACACTGGGTGTGACCAGTAATACACCTTGGGAGGGATGTCAGCCTATCACAGGGCACCATACTCATTTATATCTAGTGGCAACTTAGCATAGCCAAGCCACCTACCACCTTGTAAAACTGGAGAACCCAGAGGAAGCCCATACAGACACCGGCAGAACATAGTATTAACTAAATACATCTCTATTTTGATCCAGAAATTGTGACCAGACAGGAAAATCCTGTGAGTTAAAATATAGCAATTACATGTTGCAGAGCAGTGTATAGAAGTTCTCATTCTGCGCATGGACCCTGGAGAACAGCCTGAAGTATAAGTATGTGAATATGTTGATGAAAAGGTGAGCGCAGTGTGAGCTCACTCCCCCGTATGATCAGGCATTCATGGGCACTGGGAATAGTTCTGAGTATTCCTTTCCTGCTCTTCTGTCTATTTTCAGGCCTCGCTGCCTCCATCGCTTGTTGTAAATCACAGGTTATGTAACCCATTTCTCTTTTCCCTGCACCTCTCTTGCTCGCTCTCTTGTTCTCGTTCCTTCTCTCTCTCTGGGTTAATTTCAGTATAAAATTGTTTCTTTCCTCTTTAAACACATAGAAATGCACTTATTATCTCAATGAAGCGCTTAAAGCACTCACTGTTCTGGTGAGTTTATGTCCTCTAGTGGGCCTCTGCTTATCCTAGACGGATCCATGGATCCCCTCAGTGCTTGTGGTTTCTGCTCCAAATGATTTTTCAAAACAGTTTTCTCACCATCTATAGAAAATAAACCAAGAACAAGATTAATTATCATGTTTTCATTACGTGTAATTCTTATTTAAATTACTTCTGAAATGTCTCATTATTCTTTTAAGCCAAAATATATTTAAGCTCCGATTACATCTAAGGGGAGAAACCTTATGTGCAATGTACATGATCATCTAAAGAACTGAAATGAGCAACAAACATTAAACCTGCTGAATCTAATGAATAAATCATGATGCCAGTTACATAATCCGATCAAAGTGCCTGTGATGGACAGATGAATAATGTCATGGCGTCACACTTTTCGCATGACAAGTCATATTAAAGATACAGAGGTCATGGTTAGGGCTGGATTTAGTGTTTGTACTTTTTTGACTTCATCTGTGGGAAACTGAACAAAATCCAACCACCTCAGCATTGTTTGTTCAAATTCATACAAATTTCTAATTAGATCAGGGCCCATTTTGCCAGAAGCATCATAAGCTAGTAGAGAAATCGTTCATTGTGTTGCTCACTCTACCATTCAGCCAGGATCTTTGTACTGCAATGCTTTTAGTTCATTGGTTCTCAAAGTGGGGACCTTGTAGTCTATAAATAACATCAATGTAGACCTAGTATGTTCTGTTGTAGATTTTCAGGAATAAAGAAACTGTGTGGCTCCAATAAACAGGTAAAATATTGTTGTGCACATTGGAATAAGGAGCTAAATATCTGAATAATCAGATTATTTTTTATTTAAAAAAATCGGTGCTGAAGAAGTCTGTAGAATATATTTTACAGTTAAAGCACTCAGATGCTAAGCTGTGCTTTTCCTTGTTGATGGGGTGATACCATCAAGGGTAAAAGATACATACTAATAATGGTACCACCCTAGTGAGAAGGAAAAGTACAGTTTAGTAACGTTATTTCTAAGAGTGACAGGTCCCTGGCAGCAAAAGTTATATTAGGTTTGTAATGAGTCACATTCGCTAAGTTCCTCCCACCTTTGCTGTCTGTGAAGTTGCGTATGCTCAGGATGTTGTTGACGTCCTGGTAGTGGTTCTGTTTGATATAGGGAGTCTTCTCTGGTGTGTCCTGAAGCTGCATGGTCACCTCCTCTAACTCCTTATCCAACTAAACACAAAAATAGGACGTAATACAATGACTCAATAATACAACTGACATCTTTGAATTTTAGGATGTTAGAAGTTCAACAGAAGGGTGGAACATTGGAAGTGTTTCTTGGTCATATGTCCTACCTCTGTGATCCTCATCCTGAGGCGGTGGTTGTCTGCTTGCAGGCCGTCCAGGCGGGACGTGTTGGTCTGGTTAACACTGGTCACTGATGTGGATGTCTTTGAGTCTTCTTTTTTCTGGTTCTGGGTGAACTTCAGCCGTCGGTTCTGGGTGGCTGCATCTGGGTTTGTCCTCATTGTGATAAGCTGGAGAGACAGAAGGGAGAGATTTGCCTTGCATTTTGGTATGTAATCTGAACGCTAGCTAAAGTACATTAAAGCCACCATTAGAAACTTGTGTCTTCCAACACAGCTGTCTTATTCAGCTTTAAGCCAAAACATCAGAGATGTTTACAGCACTATTTACAGGTCCAGATGTTTCTTTTAGTGCACTAGAAATAAATGGCAGTATTGCTTCTAGTACTGTTGTTCTGAAAACTGTGGCTTTTAAGGATCCAAAGTTTTTTCATCCACCCTATTAAATGACTTGCAGTCGAACTTATCATGGTGGAACAGCTAAGTTTTTCTGAGTTTCTCACCTTTGGCACAAACACCAAGCAAAGCGTGATAGTGCTGCAGAAAATAATGACCAGGGCTACGATGCAGAACTGCACATTCGGCTGGTCCCGCGTCAGGAAGGACACAGCTGCACCGATGATGCACATGATTCCCACATTGTACACACTCATCCCGATGTACTTGCTGTCATTCAGAGCAGGGATGCTGACATTCCTCGTCTCCCAGGCCAGGAAACAACCAAACAACTACAACAATATGGAACAGAATGGGAGAGATTAAGCGATCACCTGAGATCTGAACACTACAATCATTTTTGCTGGTGCTCTTGCTTTGATTGTATCAGATGTTGCTTTGATGGTTCTGCTAAGGCTAAGTGTCAGAGTTTATCAAATCAAGAGCGCTGCTCATGGCTATTAGTAGCAATTTAACAAACACATCACTCTAGATACAAATACAGCATTGCAGTGAGATGTGCTTGTTGCTAAAAGACACTGCAGACACTTGCAATAAGAAGCACTTAACACATAATTTAATGATGATACTTGTGCAGGAAATGATTTATTTTGACAGGATTGACAAATACATAGTTAAATATTCACCTAGGACAACCTGTCATTGATGCACTTTCAGACAAATCCCCAATGAGTACATTACGTTAAACGTGTCTGAGTGATGTGATGTATTACAACCATGCTTTGAGACACAGAAAGATAATTCATCATACAAGTTTCCAGCCTGTTGGCTACGTAGGACCACCTATACAGTACCTAATAAAAATGCACCTCAATTTATATTGTTTTCTGTTGTGTATGCATGAATTTTATGTCAGGGCTAAGACCAGACTTAGTCTCTGGACCAGTATACCACATACTGGTCTTTTCTCAGTCTCAAGCCCATTTTGTCTCAGTCCTAATAAGCTATTGACCAACAAGCCTCAAACAAATGTAATTTATATATTGATTTCATCAATATCAATATCATATTTAAGTATTTTAATAATTTATTCCATATTTAATAACTTTCCAATGACAGACCATTTTCATTCATTCATTCATCTTCAGTAAGTGCTTTATCCTGTTCAGGGTTGTAGTGGATACAGAGCCTATCCCAGGAATACACCCTGGATGGGACGTCAGTCTATCACAGGGCACTACACAAATTCATTCACACCTTCCATCATGTTTTTTTGGAAAGTGGAAGGAAACCAAAGAACTCGAAGGACACGGGGACAACGTGCACAGAAACTCAGCACAGATAGTAACCAGAGTTCAGGATCGAACCAATGACCCTGGAGTAATTGTAATTTTTCTAAAACAAAAACATTTTCTGCTAGTTAGCTAACTGCTAACCAGCTAGCCAGCTTACAATAACAGAAGAATAAAATTGTCATTCCTAAATAGTTAACATTTTAGCTATGTAATGTTAGAGTTTATTGGTTGATGTTTGCAACCTATCCAGTTAACTATGTTTTTGACACTGCTAGCTAACTTTAGCTTGCTTTTTTCCACAGTGCTAGTGTGGTTTTCTTCTGTAGTGGCCTTTTAACTCCAATGTAGCTACAAAGTGCAAACTGACAGACATCTCCTTCCTGGTATCCTCTTGACCATCTTGACTGAGATGGTCTTGGCTATAACTCTGTTGTATAGTTAATTAGAAAGTTCTGCCTGAGGCTCCAGACAGCACTGTGAATCATAAAGATGAACTGATTCTGACTTACTTAATGTAATAAGTTTAAAGGCAGATTTATTAACACCTGTCCAACTTTTCTGAGAAATCTGTAATTAAGATACATGTTTAAACTTAATTACACAAAGCTGTTAATTTAGCAGAGCCATCTGATTCCACACCCTGCATAAGATTTAAATTGATTAAAAAAAAAAGATTTAAATAATAAAATCATAGACAGGCGTGTGTGTGTGTGTGTGTGTGTGTGTGTGTGTGTGTGTGTGTGTGTGTGTGTGTGTGTGTGTGTGAGTGTGTTGGAATGGGAGAAGGGCTATGGCAGAGCATTCCCATTCAGTCACTGATGACAGAATGTGTGGCTCAGTTATAACCCCATAGCAGGAAAACACGATGGGAAAAGACTAACTGGCATTCTCTCTCTCTCTGTCTCCGTCTCTCTCTCTCTCTCTCTCTCTCTCTCTCTCTCTCTCTCTCTCTCTCTCTCTCTCTCTCGCACACACACACGATTAGAGTAAATAGACTAAAAACAGTAATTTATTTCTACAGGCCACACAGACAGCACTCACTTTTTATCCCAGAATACAGCCACTACTGCCTTGAATATAATGACCTGTGCTTTGGGCAATTAGCCGACTTGTTGCATTGCTTTTTTCCGGAGCTTTCTGCTGTAATGTCTTGTAAAGGTTAATTGTACTAGTGGCCTGGAGAATCACAAACCTCTTAAATATGACATACCGTTTTACATGTAAGACTGATTTGTTTTTGGTTTTCCTCATTAATTTGAACATCAGACCTCAAAAACAATCTTGCTTCACAAAGCTACATGCATGTAAATTCCTTCACATGACATTCAAAAGACAAAAACAAAGCCAGCATCAACATCACTATTATAGATATGCAATGTATTATTAAATTAGAAATGTAAAAAAAAAAGACAATGAAAAAATTATATTTTGAGCCTAAGTATATGTGATGCTGTCTGGTGTCAGTTCAAGGGGAAAAACTTTTACTTATTTATTCATTCGTTTGTTTGTTTGTTTGTTTGTTTGTTTGACAAAACACTGTGTTTTGATTGCTTCCCATACTAGTCATACACTATTTGGACAAAGGTTTGTGGACACCTGACCTTCACAGCCATGTGTGTTCTTTCCCCAAACTGCTGCCACAATGTTGGAAGCACAGAATTGTCTAGAATATTTTTGTATCCTGTAGCAGTAAGATTTACTTCACTGGACCTAATAGGCCAAGACAAAACCTGTTCCAGCAAGGCAACCTCTCCCGACATCAGCCCGACTTCGCTAATGCTCGTGTGGCAGAATAAGCACACGTTCCAAAATCTAGTGGAAAGCCTTCCCAGAAGAGTGGAAGTTATTCTAATAGCAAAGGCAGAACTAACTCTGGAATGGGATATTCACCAAGCACATAGGGGTGTGATGGTTAGGTGTCCACAAACTTTTGACCATATAGTGTATTACTGAAGCCTGCCTGGAGAGAATTACAGCTCCAAGTCTCTTTCTGTGATGTCTAACTTGGCTAGGGAAAATTGGAGAAGGATCTTTCACCACTCCTTCATGCATAACATTTCAGCCTCTGTTCTATTCTTAGATTTGCGTGTGTGGATACACTCCTAGAGCAAGAACTAAAGAAGTTCCTGGAACTATGGTCCAAGAACAATCAGCACTGGTTCATTCTGTGAAAATGTGCTAAGGCTCCGAAAATACTAAGGTAGTAGATATGAGTGAAATGTTTATGCATCTTCTCTCACTTACCATAAGGAGGCCTTTGTAGGCATAGACAATCCCAAGCCAAATGGTCATATGTGTGTTCTCACAATGCTCCAGGAAGGGCCGGATAGCCATGTCTCGCCCCTGAGGGTCCGCCTGCAGAGAT
The DNA here is from genome assembly GCA_037577455.1 of Pangasius macronema. NCBI lineage: Eukaryota > Metazoa > Chordata > Actinopteri > Siluriformes > Pangasiidae > Pangasius > Pangasius macronema. Next base: position 8,698,023 of record CM074967.1, on the reverse strand, counting down.
NATACCACATAAGACTCCATGGTTTCACAGGCAAAGCAGCAAGCTCATGGTCATGCCGTGTCTCTCATAACATGAAAAGCAATTTATTTAATAATAATATTAAAAGGAGCGTTTAGGATCACCATGAAATATTCGGCAAAAAACACTCTCTTCCCTTTCCTTTTTATGAAACTCAAGTATGCATGAAGATGGAGTAATTAATACCTATTATGCCTGTGGTATTCATGGCTACACATGGCGCTCTTTCATTAAGTGCTGTGTTCAGACCTCTCACCTCCCACACCTCTGTCACTGGGGACTGGGAGGACATTCAAACTCCACAGGCAGCATGGAACACTATAGAAACAGGTCATGTGATTTCCCCTGGGGGGATAACGCTTGCTGGTCTCTCCAAAAGACCATGATAATAAGCCAATTAGCGCTGCGGGATGCCAGAGAAGTAAAGCTGATAAACAATATGACTTGGTCAGACATTGATTGCCTGATGTATTTACGTACAACAAACTGGTCTGCATTAGAAAGTGGGTCAGTCTTGCATTGTGTAGTGAAGGAAGTCTGTGAAGTGAATAACTGGGTTTTCCTCCCTACACACACTCCAAAGGCAAACAGGCTCCAACAAACTCCTTGCTGTCCCACTTTAAAAACTTTTCAGTATGCCATAGATGCAGTGCCTCCTGAAAAATGCACTCAGTCGCAGACACACAGTGACACCCTTCAGCTCTTGTGATTCTTTCCAGTTTGGTATGGTGTACAGAGCCCAGCCTTTTATCTGCGCCTTGTCTAAACAGGTTAAAATAAGGGCCAACAAAACTCACAAACGGATAGACTCCACAAAGGATTTTGAAAGTCAGTACTGTTGCTCACTGTCTCAAGTGATCAACTGATTAACAAAATGCAACTTTGATTCTGTGAGCATTTATGAGATTTCACCAAAACTTGGAAAACACATGCTTCTAGACAGCAGGACACATATAGTTCAGAAGAAATCCCTGATGTCTATACTAAAGAAAATACGCAAAGTACTGTGTCATACCTTACAAACTTGGTTACAGTGTTTAATAAACAGATTGGCCATCTCATATCAGTAACAAGATAATAAGAATAAAATATTAACACCTTCTTAAAAAGGTGTCTGAAGGGTTCTTCGGATAGGATAAGGTTCCTTTCTTTATAAAAGAGTTGTGTTTGGAACCCTGTCTGATAAGGAAACACTTGGATCTAATTTTTGACTTTTTTCTGAGAGTGTGCAGATTATTGCTATATAGTGTTACTGTTCTACAGTTCACCAACAGTCCAGGAGAGCACCCAGGAAAAAGAGGGAATCCTTTTTAAAAGTTCTATGCATAACCATACAACAGAAAATTTCCTTTTCAGACATAGTTTCAAGTAGTGTCTCTTTAGAAAGCTAGGAACCCTTTTCCTAAGAGTGTGGAATACTAATAGATACACTCTATAGCCAAAAGTATGTGGACCAGGTCTTCTCACTTGACATAAGTGCCTTTTGTGGCTTTTGTGGCTGAATCTAGTGGAAAGCCTTCCCAGAAGAGTGGAGGTTATTATAACAGCAAAAAGGGGACCCAACAGGCAGATATGGGTGTGATGGTCAGATGTCCACACGCTTTTGGCCATATAGTGTACCTCCATCTCTACACTCTAAGCAAAAAGGTTACATTTATAATCCTCAAAGGGTTTTCAGTTGTCTTTTAAGGTTAAAGTGAGTATTTTAAAGAGAAGGTTCCAAGCAAAACCCTTTTAGAAAGTTGTGAACCATTAACTATATAAGGAACCCTTCAAGAACTGAAGTTTTTTTTTTCCTAAAAATGTAGTAATCAGACAATCCTGAACTGTATGAACATGTCCTCTATACCAAATTATATGGATATGTGAAAATATGAATAAAAAACTCTGGAACTTCAATTCAAGTCTTTGCTTTAGACAGACAAGCCGCGTTGCATGAGGTTGCCAGGCAACTGCCAATGGGCTGAGGAGCACTGCTTATTGGACGCTGCTGTCATTTCTCAGCACATTAGTCCTCTAATGTAATTGTTCATCACAGACTGGAAAGGGCGACTGACAGGGTGTCTGCAGAGACATGGAGACGGGGGGACATGGGCAACGAAGTGTAGAGTCCCTCAGTGGAAGCGAAAAAACAGAGAGTCTCTGCGGTTCCTGTTCAGCGTGAAAAGAAGAGACTTATGGAGACATAGCAGAGGAAATGGAGCAGTCACTCATTGTCAGCCAAAGGGTTGACAGCGGGGGAAAGAAAGAGGGAGAAAGAAAATCATAAACCCCTTTGACAACAGCTTTCCATCACCTACGAAAGTAATAACAGAGGGAACACAGAAACATGAGAATGTTGAGCTGTGCTTCTGACCACTATCTGGCAGCGTATCTGACAAGATAATAAAATAGTGATTATGTACAAATTATGTATGATTTCTACAGACATTTGAGGTGTAAGGTATGGACAGAAAGTCTGTACTGCATCATCCTAGACAGAGATATCTACAGGTTCTCAAGCATGTCCCTAAACAACACAGAAATCTATCTACAATTATAATTTAATGAATCAGTGAGACAATAAAATGCAAACAGTTTGTTCTCATTACAATATTGTGAAACAAACAAACAAACAAACCCAGCTGAACACACTGCAAGCGACACAAGTGACCATGTGACATAAGGAACAAGAAGAGGTCTCTGGGCAAAAGACATGATGTTTAGGAGTTCTGCATGAATTCTGAGATGAACGTGACTGCTTTAAAAACACCAAAGTCGCACATACACTCACCATCCATTTTAATAGGAACACCTATGCATTCATGCATCTAATCAGTTAATTTTATGGCAGCAGCACAATGCATAAAATTATGCAGATACAGATATAGCTTCAGATAATGTTCAAATGAGACATCAGAATGGGGAAAAGTGTGATCTCTGTGACTTTAAATGTGGCAGTGTTGCTGGTACCAGATGGGCTGGTTGAGTATTTTAGAAACTGCTGATCTCCTGGAAATTTGACACACAACAGTCTCTAGAGTTTACACAGAATGGTGCAAAACAACAACAAAAAAAACATCCTGTGTGCAGAGGATCTGCAGGCTGAAACACCTTGCTGAGGAGAGAGATCAGAGGAGAATGACCAGACTGGTCTGAGCTGACAGGAACGCTATAGTAACTCAAATAATAATCTATACAACCATAGTGAGCAGAAAACCATCTCAGAACGCACAACACATCAAACCTTGAGGTGCACGGGCCACAACAGCAGAATACCACTCCAGTCAGCCAAGACCAAGCAGAGGCTATCACGGGCACTGAAACTGGACAGCTGAAGACTGAAAAATGACCAGGTGATTTTTTTTTTCTAATGTTCACCTGTTCTGAATAAACCTTAGGTATTCCTAATAAAGTGGATGTGTGTATAAACTCATATAATCAAACTCAGAAAACAAACTCTGTGGAACACAATTAGTTTTGTTGTTTTTTTATTCCATCATCAACCAAATGTGACATTTACACAGTCCCTTTACACCTTTCTCAGCATGTAGCTGAGTACACACTCTTGCTGTAATCAGGCTAGGTAAGGGAACCGAGAGTCGGTGTGGCCTCTGTGTTCCCAATGGAGCTCCAAATGAGGTCTAGCTGCTCAAGCCTGAGCAGCTGTCCGATCCGCCTGCCACAGGGAGACAAGTCTCTCTGGATCGTCCTCCTCCTCCTCCTCCTCCTCCTCCTCCTCCTCACTGCTGCTTATTTCAGGCTCTAAACTCCACTTCAAAAGCAGGGACTTCAAAGTGGCAGTGCTGCAGTGCTCGCGGCAGCACCCGGGAGCTGCCAGAACTGATTTATTAGAAACTAAATGCGTCATTAAACTAAGCATCTAACCCTGAACATCACACATGTTTAAATATGCAAATGGGAACGTGCGGTGCGTTATGTCTCGGATTATGCCCTTTGTTACGGAAGCTGAAAAGGGCTTTTTATTGCTGCCATTCTTTAATCTAATGCTTCGTCATAACCCAGGTTTAATCAGAACTCCCATCTGCTCGCTCTCTCTGTGAAGCACAGGCACAGATGACTTTTTACCAGGATGCTGTCACGTGATGACTAGGAGTATCTTTACTGGCATAATTACTGTCCCTGCCCTCTTTCACACCCGCAAAGCGAGATAATTGGGCTCCTGCATTTGAATTTGCATTTGAACACACATACATACATACACACATACATACATTGTTTATATATATATATATATATATATATATATATATATATATATATATATATATATATATACAAATATAAATATATATACATATAGCTAAATATATATACACACACACACACTCACACACA
>CM074967.1:8668288-8686341 GCA_037577455.1 Pangasius macronema | reverse complement strand
CATTATGAGTGTAATGAAGAGCTTCAGCATGAGTGTCTGCCTCAGGAGGCTTTGTTCCAGGATCATCCACTCATCCACAACACACCAATATAGACATATATTGAAATATTTCATTTTGTCTTCTAAATGATAAAGATAGCAAAGCATGATGATCACAGAATATCAAAGTCTCAATCAGTCAACTCTTCCTGGAGTTATGGAGATGACTGAATGAATACAATACTAAAGAAATCATTTCTTCCACTTTTTATTTTTCTGTGACAATCGCTTCTACCCTTGGTGTATCTTTTTTCTTTTTCAGTTCCATTTTTGCACTTAAGGTGGTAAAGAAATACTTTTTTTTAATTAAAGTTCATTTTGATTAAATTTTTATCCTCCACTTCTCAAGCTACTCTTTCATCCTGTGAAAAATAACTCCTTGCCATCTTTGTGTCGCTCACAAACTCACAGGGAGAACATACAAAACTCCAGACAGACAGTAACCTGAGCTCAGCAGCAGACCCCGGACCCTGGAGATGTAAAGCGCCAACACTGCATGCTTCACCACAGTACAGCCCACACAGTTATATCACATGTATATCATATGTGCGTATTAGTGAGTGAGCTAATGCACTTAGTGTATTAATATATTTTTACATGGCTGAAGCAAAACAGCCATGAAGCTTTGTACAAATTAACTTAAGTTCTTAAACTATCAGGACTCTCTGTGGGTCCAGACTCACATTCTTCACTGTAGTAACTATATACTACATAACTACACTACATTAGTTTCACTGTTGTTACGGAATAATTCATAGCAGCTATTGAATAATGGGAGTATAAGTGAATTATATGGATAGGAGTTTAAGGGTTTATAGTTCCTTGCTTAGTAATAGACTCTAGGAACTCATAGGCAGCCAATAAAAACCACCAACAAACATTTGCGCAATATATCAATAGGAAGACTAAGTAAAGACAGCAGCTAATCAGCTTAGACCAACTGAAACAATGAGGAAATCAGTGACTTGTGATCTGCCTGCCAGGAAGACCAAAGGTGGGACAGAGAGCAAGATCAGAAGGCAAAGAGTAGCCCTGTCAGATTTGGAGCAGGAGAACGTAGTGATTCACTCAAAGCCTTATTTACACTCCCCTGGCTGATATTATGGTTGGAGCAGGCTAACATATTCTGCAAGTGAATAAGACCAATATGAAATTGAGTTTGCACTCACACCGGAGTAAGACTCGTCTACAATCTCTCATTTGAACTTCTAGTACACTACAATATAATCATCTCTACTTAACTCTATCATTATTATGAAATTGGGGAAAGAATTAGGACGAAATCGAAGATGTTTCAGCTCTGTATGACCCTCAGGTGAGCACTGAGAGACTATGGAGCTCCACTGCACCAATTATCCATCTTTACTATGGTTTGTATGTCACCAGTCAACACACAAGCTCCAGTCCAAAGGGAAGAAAATCTAGAAAACCTTCCTATCCAGTGATCAACCTCACATCAGGCTATTGTATTTTTCCAGAAATAAAAGCCTGAGAAGATTTGATTGCTTAAAAATTAATTACTATAAAAATCTACAGACCTGCAATCAGCCTAATTGCTATCAAAGGCACAGTTTGATCCAGACCCGCAATACCCATAATCAAAGGAACTGTGGTTCGCAATACTCTGATGATGATGTTTGCATTTATTAAATAAGCCCCGCTCACAGGCGGATCAGTCCTGCTCAGCTCTAACCCTACGACCACACTACTAAGTGACCAGTTTGTTTGTAGTTTGTCTCTCTGTGTGTTGTGACCACTAATGTTGTCACTTGTGGCCATGCACCCTCCAGGGTCTTGCTTTCTTGGTTCAGATGAGAAACGTTGGTAGCTTTATAAAGCTTCTAAAGCTGACTAGTTAGACATAAATGAAATAATGCACTAATCAGGTGTTTGATTTAGATGTTATGTGCTAGACTTTGTACTAGCTTTGTTGGCAGATTAGCAAAGCAAGCTAACTGTACTAGCTATGTCCAATCAACTTTATTTTATTATTTTTATTAGGTATTTCATGAGAAGCACAGGTTTAAATTTTCAGCCATTCTTGTGCATCAAACACTAAAAGTGAACTAATGAAAGTTGTGAGTGAAGAACTGAAGAAATACCAGACCACACACGAACCGTAGGACTGGTCCAAGGAATCATTCAAGCCAGTTGTGTGGATTAGTTGCTTTACTGCTCCATACCTAATTTACACAGAACTAAGAAAATTTCACATGGTGCTTGTTGTCTCGTAGTCACTTGCTTCTATACCTGAAATCACAGCTCTGTTTTGTGCACATACATTGAACATGACTGGTCACCTGTTGCTTTGTTGCTTGCTAGTGTGAATGTAGGGTTAAACTGCAGCTCACACAGCACAAGCAGTCTCAACAGATGGTACGGGTTCGGTTGGAGGAAGCACAAAGTTGCTCAGTGTTTTCAGCGTAATTGCAATTTAGCCGTCAGACAGCAGGGGTCTCTCAAAATCTCCTACCACTCCTTTAAAGACTAAAGACTTCTTTTCATCTTTTACCAGTAGACTGTAGCCAGCATGTATTTAATACGAAACATCTTCTCAACTGCTTATGATTGTGATTAATTCACTTTATACTGTTGTGTGTTGTTGTGGTGATTATAGTGCATTAATTGGTGGTGGCTTCAGAGAGCCTTTGAAGCCCTTTGATGTGACCCGAGTCTGGAGCTGTAGAGCTGAACAAGAGGGTGCCGACCTTTCTGATGTGTGTGTCCGATAAACACACACCCAAACACCCACCCACACAAACATACACACAGATACACACAGGCACACACAGACACACACAAGAAAAAATTCACAAAAGAACAAGACGTGTGCCTCAAATCACACACTGATCTTTAGTTACTGTTGGTAAATCTGTGGCACTTTCACCAACGAATGTGTGAAAACTTTAGCTAACTAACAACATTAGCTAACTAATAACTAGCTGAATGTTAATAGCTGGCTGTTGTAATACAAACTGCCTCGATAAATAAAAAGCGTACATAGCAACATACTGATTACAGTGATGAGTCTCAGTTTTCATTCTTGCTGTAACAGTACATCTGTTAAAGTTTATATTTGTTAGGAATTTAGATCAGTTCCTTGAAATGCTAAAAAGTTATCTTATGACTGATTACAGAAAACTGTCGTGCTTGAAAATATAGTGAGTAGAAGGTAGAGATTTTAGTTTGAAACATAGAAAAAGTAAAGTACCAGGAAAGAAAAACTCAAATACAGATACATACAAAACAAACATAAAAACCACACAAAAACCAGACTTAAGTACAGTTTCAAAGTAATTATACTTTGTTACTTCCTACCTCTTATGTCAATATATAGCACAATCAATCAAGCTCTAATATTTTATATAAACAGTAGATTGGAGCTATTCCATGCTGTATAAACAGACAAATCAGGATGTAATGGCATCATTAGAAATGCTCAAGCACCTACTATGTTAAAGTAAAATCTGCTCCAGTGACTAATGAGTAAAATACACCAGGATTGGGGGTCACTTTGGAAGGCGCTACCATAAACATGTCCTCAAATATTACCTCAAAACATTTCCCAAGTGCCCAATCCGCAAACTCTGATTCATACATACAGCAGGCTGTGTGCTCTGATGACACACTTAAAGGCATAACACAAATGTTTGCAAGTGTGTGCAGATATGCTTACACTCTCTCTCTCTCTCTCTCTCTCTCGCTCTCACACACGCACACGCACACACACACACACACACACACACACACACAGGAGTGTTCTTGGCCTAGCCCCGCTAAGCAGTGTGTGGTGGCATGTGGGTTAATGAGTGTGCAGATGGTGGACAGGAGGGAGAGCTGCTCCTGGGGTGTGCTTCTAAAATAACACTCATCTGAGACACCTTTCCTGTCCGTTTCATCTCTCAATCCCTTGCCTCTCTTTACAACTCAAAGATCCATTCCATACGTTTAGCACCCGCAGTCCTCATCCTGAACATCCACAGCCTGCCAGAACTCACACAGCGCGCACGTGCTGCACTTCACTAGGGGTGTGTGAGTATGTGTAAGCGCACACACACCTCATGTAAACAATACCACCCCGTTCACTTGATTTCACAGCTTTCCTAACAAGAAATGCTGTACAGGGATCGCACATGCATCGTTAATACTTCTCCACTCGGCATCCAGTCCTAGTCTACCTGGGAAGTGCTGCAGGGTTAAATATGTTTAGCAGGACCCTGCTGTGTAGCTCACGCAGGCATGAAATCTCAATCTAAGCACCTTGTAGAGCACAGCAGAGTGGACTGGTCTAGGCCAGGACAGAGAGACAGGCAGAGCAGCTTTGATTAGAGACGTGAGCGTGGCGTCGAGAGAGCAAAGGGAGAACGCGGCTCGTATCCTGCCTCTCATGGCCTGCTGGGTTCAGTGACTGATGTACACTTTAGTAATGCCATATGCTTTACAGCTCAGCACACACCATACCCTTCCTCCAGCGCTTGCATAAGGATTGATCCTCGGGCAATTCACCTTGCTTCAGCCGTCTTTCTTCTTTTCTTTTTCTCCCTCCCTCTCTCCTTGATCTCTGCTTCCGGAAAAGAGATGATGAAGGCCGTAGAGGAGGAAGATAACAGGAGTCAGAGATCATTTACAAAAAGAGCGGAGACAGCACACACACTCTCCATCAGAGTCAGATATCCATCTGCGCTCTGCATTAGGGCATTAGTGTAGAGTGCAGAGGGACTGGGCGGCTCTGCTTGTCTGAGTATACATACTGTGCTTATAGGAGTAGAATTAATCTCAATAGGAAAACAAGCACACAAAGATATCGACAGAAATGATTTAAAGGTCAGTATCCAGTTGGGCCAGTTGAGTTTAAGACTTGTAAATGAACTTAGGTTATGTACAAAGGAGTGGTGTCATTTGTGTGTTGCAAGGTGTGACAGCTAGATTAAACTGAACACTACACATTTCTCAGCATTTTAGCTAAATGATCTCAACTCATCGTAAAGCCATTAATTCACAACAGGAGGAAAAGGATTCAGTCCTGATGTGGAAGAATGTTATATGCCTACATTTGCCAGGCAGTTTGACAGCAATGTAGAGAACATGTTGGTTAGCTACCATCAGTCTACAATCTGATGTTAGCTACAATCAGTTAGCTACAATCATAGAGGGGCTGCCATAGCCCATCTATTAGTTTATATTCAATAGCTTTGCCACCTCAGTAGTTTTTGACGTTTGTGTAATTAGACATGAATCAAGGCTGTTGATGCTACTTGTGGCTTCATCTTCAACATATATGACTGCTACTGGTGTTTTACTGCAGTTCTTGGTTACTGCCTTTCATTTACCATTTGTGCTTACATTTTAATGGTGCATCTCTGCTTGGTGTGATATTACAGAAACCAGTGAATGTTGGTTTCAAATTGTGTTTTAAGCTTCATTATAACTTCTGGTGATTTTGATCTTTTTTTTTTCACTATCTACAGTCATATAGCAAACGCGAATTACTGTACCTCATGCCACACAGAGCTATCCACTTTACAGTTCTGCTTTACAGTTCAGAATGCTAACTGACATCGGAAAAATCTCCAAGGATGAAAAGCTTTGCTTTGAGAGCATATGCTGAGTTTATAAAAGCAGAAAGAGTTAGGGATGACTGAGCTAAACAAGCACACACACATACACACACAAATATATATGGAAAATCTGTCAGATGTCACTGCGACTGAATTCTGGAAAACAAATAACATACTTTGACGTCTCTACTTTAAGGAAACATAAATCTATTTGACCAAAATTACATGTAAATGCTTTTATGAGGATACTTTCTAAAGTGTCCTATTTATTTAGAAATGTATAATTCTTTAAATTGTTCACTTGTTTTATTGCTATAAGTAGATTAGGGTATGAATACTGAGGTAGGCTGGGCATCTTTCAGTGGAATTGGGATGGAATCTTCAAATGCAATTTTCACTTCTGGACATAACTCAATTTAAAAATACTAGAGCTTTACCTCTGGTTGTGATACATGCAAAGAAGACACAAATTTCATTTCAGTCATATCTGTAGTTTTCAAAACTATATATAATAGGAAATGCCAAAATTGCACCATGAAGGGTTTTCCTAGCCTGCTTCACATATACCGTATATTTACTTTCTGAAAAGGTTGCAATCGTAAGCCAGAACTGTTACTCCAGAGGAATCCTTTTCTAAGAGTGCGCTTATTGTTACATGAACATTTTAGGTCGGAATTAAATAGGTTATTTGGCACAATCTTTCAGATTTTTTAATAGTTCCTAAAGTCAAATATGTTAAATTAGTGTAGCTCACGCCACTATACGTTTTAAGGTTCTGAATACCGGACGAAGTGGTAAAAATCTCCCAGGAGCAAGTTGTACCCATGAAAAAATTTCCTCAGATAGCCAAAGCCTGGGGCCTGTCTTTAGAGAGTTTTCCATCCCTGCTGCTACAAACTTAATCAGAGCTAGAAGGGTTTAGAACTGGAGAGCTCACAAATCATCCCGGCACTCCACCATGCCCCATCCATCACCCAGACGGGAACCCAAATACATCAGTGCTTACACTGTCCCCCACCCTTTAACACCCCCTCCCTCAAAAAAAACACTTTTTTATTTACAATCAGATGATGAATGGGTGAATAAATAAGCCCTTCCCAGTGACAAGGTAGTGAGTGACTGAAGGCTATACTAAGTGAGAGAGCACTTTTTTATAAAAGCTTCCATGAGTCAGACACATTTATCCACAGCGCGCTGATGGACCGGATGCTGGCCTCAGCTCTGTGTCACCAGCTGTCTGCATCACACAGTCCAGGTAGACTGAAATGTCTGCTGATGTGTTTGAGATTGAGTCAAAATGACCTGTTATAAATTTGTACTAAAAGCAGAACGAAAAAAAACTAAAAATCCTTCTTCTTACACAAAGCCTTGTATGTTTAATGAAATGAAAAAGCATTTCTAAAAAAAAAAGTATTTATATCACATTCATATTAAATATTAAATTATATTCAGGTCATTTTGAACTGAAAGTAACAAGGTGAAATAAAAAGATTAAAAATAACTGCTGTTTTTAAATTTCAGCAGATCAAGGGGTTTTGTTTGTTTGCTTCAGGGGTCCTCAATTCATCAACTTAGCTCTGGAAGGCTGGAGTCTAGTTTGGTGTTTTCTCAACTCTAATGCACCTGATTCCGCTTTGCATTTCATTACTAGGTTTAAGAGCAGGCTTGCTAGAAAATGATATGACCATTTAAACACAACTAGAACATTCTCCCTTGCACCATTTTAAAAATACAACTTCATGACTAGCATTACAAAATGTTGTTTTATATATATATATAAATGATATAATAATATTTTAGTACATTTTGTAATGAAGCAAACTTTAAAAATACCCTAACATGGTCTAACATGGTCTCATTTTGTTACTGACACTGTCATAAATAATAACCGGTGACCAATAAGGCTCAATGCTTGGTCCTGTTCTACTCTTTCTCTATACCCACTCCCGGTGACATAAAATTCATACCGCTGCTATTCTGATGATCCCCATTTCATCCTCACTTTCCTCCCCTGGACACTCATGTTTCTGCATGGATCATGGATCTCAGCATGTCTGGCAGACTTCTCATCATGGACAGCAGCTCATCAGGTGAAACTAAATCCCAGCAAAACTTAGCTGATGTATATCCCTGGAGATGTATCCCCATGTCAAAATCTAGTGATCTCCATGGAGAACTCTTGGATCATATGATCTGGTAACAAACTTAACCCCAACCATAAGACAGCTATCAGCATCACTGAGGCTGGAATGGTTTTACATAGCCATTTCACGTAGACGCTCTGATACATGGCTAGTTAAGCAGATGAGGTACATTCAAAGTGTTATCTGTGTTGCTGATACCCATTCTGCTGTCCTTTTGTCCTTTCATGTTGGCATCTGCGTGTCACCACAGTGCTGAAGCAGCAGGACAACAAAACACACTGCACATTTCTGTCCTTGCTCCATCTACCACACACTAATGAACAGCAGTGTGTTTGTGTGTACTGAGAGCTACTGATCCTCCTTGTACACACAAACACACAGAACATACATATCACACACTGTCCACGTGAGCGCTCTAGTTCTCCATGTCTTTGTGTCTGCCCTTTCACTGAAAAGGATGTGAAATTACAGAGCTGCCTCATGCCTGTGTAATAAATTCCTACATTAACACCTGCAGGTCACACACACACCTTCATGTGGCCGGTCTGTTCCCTGTGTCATGGCTTCCCTAATGATCGCACCTGTTAGACCATGTACGTGTCTCAGCCTGTATGCTTCTGAAGTGCGTGCACACACACACGCAGACACATACACACCCACACACACACACATACACACAGTCAATCTGGAATTTAATAGATTTTATTTTTGTAGGGAAGTGTAGAGATGTACGTGTCTGCAAGTGTGATACTCTGCAAGTGTGTGTGTGTTAAAGACCCACTCCAGCAGCTTCCCCCCAACCCCCCATTTTCACAATTCCATGTTCAAACTCTATCTGCGTCACTAGCCACTGGCTGACCTGAAAAAAAATATATATATAGCTATATAGACATGTACACTTTAGTGATTTACACAGCTCAAATACTTGACACTATGAGCTAATCACTACTTCATAAAGACTATTTTGTTTGCAATCTAAACTAAATGTAATGGTAGAAACCCTTCGGCTGTCCTAGAAAACAGGCTGTGTTGTCTCTCTCATGTCTTTGTTTTCCCTCTGCATGTGTTTCAATGGGAGAGCAGAAAGGAAGTTAATTGTTAAAAGCTCATTGGAGCATTAACCAGCACCAATACATTGTAAATTGCACAGAAAGTGGTTTCATGCATACTCAGCCTGTCTTGTTTGGCTAATAAACTTTATTTGAGCATTTGCTGGCAAAAGGACCACAAAATATATGATTAGATATTAAGATATTATTAGATATATTACATAACATTTTAAAAGTATACTATATATTATATACTGAATCAAATATTCAAAATACATCAGGAAAATGTACACATATTTATGTATATTGGTAAATATTTTGTGAAGAAAATAAAAATATATTATTGTTAAAAAAAATACTTGTTCTGTGTTTCGGTATTTTTCGTGATGGGTCCTGGTACCTAAAATGGGTTGTTTAGAAGGGATTTCTCTTCCTTTAGCTCTTCAAACATTGACTCCAGTGTTACAAATGATCCCTGTAATTTATAGAAGTACAAAATATGTAACAATATTCACAGCACATATTGCAATATCCGTCACTTTGTACTAAAATGGCTATGATGAGCCATCCAGCTTTTGAGCCTGTTCGGAGCGTTAGTCATCAGTGAGTTCCAGCTGTGTCTCTTCCTCTTCCTCTGAAAGAGAGTGCTGTCAGTCTGGGCATCAGACGAGGATGGACAATAACCTCGGCTAACTGCAGGAACCTTTGACACTACTTTTCATTTGGAATAGCTTTAATTGGTAAAACGCATGGGCCGTGTGCCCAATCAGTGGTTGCCTAGCAACAGTGGGAAGACATTGAATGGGATCTTTGGTCCGCATGAGTTGACAACCGGAGAGAGAAGGAAAAAGAGAGTGTAAGAGAAAGGTAGTTGTCAGTCCAAATGGCAACAGACATTTAGGCTATGTTACTGAATCAAAGCTAGATGTATTTTTATCTGGGCTTTGCAGCTAGCAGTGCATTTCTTCTAAATAACTAAAGTCTTTCTAGTGATGCTTTCATCTAGTCCAGCTAGAAATCTGACAGAGACACATATTAGGTCATGATAGACAGTAATGTCCTACCAATTGTCCAGCAGTTCACACCTACTGATCAGAGGATGCAGGTAATTTCACCTCCACGTTCATCTAAATATGCAGCATGCAACTGTTTAGCATGGCTGATTTTAGTCTTGGGGTACATTTCTTCTTTACTGTGGTGCTGAGCAGCTTAATGAGCCTTCCTGTGGCTTTGGATCAAATTAACCTGGAGCTTTTTATTAAATGTCTTAATGTCCGTAGAGTAGATCATGCATTGCAGGGTCTTTTGTGTGCTGGGATCGCGTAAGCAACGTAGATCACATGGTGGTTTATAGTAATCCATTTAAAGTTTATGCATAAATGCATCCTGTTGCAGGTTGATCTTTTTTTTTTTCTTATTAAAAAAAAAAAATAGCAATGTTTGCAGAAAATAGTATTAATGATAAGCCTTGTGGTTTTTTTTTTTAGGTTGTTTTACTTTAATGTTGGGTTTGGGCTTGTGTAAAAACTAGTTAAGGTGGATTTTACATAATTACACATGTTCAATGTTGCCCACCTGCTGTGATTAAAAGCGACTCTCCAGAAAATTCCTTTGAAGTCAATTGTATTTGTATACAAAAAAATGTAGAATCCTAATGAGCACTCCAGTGGTGACAGTGGCAAGGAAATAAGGTCTCTGAGAGGAAATAAGGAAGAAACTTTAAAAGGACCACTACTCAAAGCTAATGAAAGGTGCACACATGCAGGTAAAAGATACATACTAAAGGTACTAAACATCTACATCAGTCTTGATGCCATGACCCCAGTGACAAGGAAAAGTACAGTTTGTTGCCTGTATTCTGAGAGTGTCTAAAGTGACTCCTGTGATTTTCTGGAGCTCTTTGACACTTAGTGTTTGACATTGGTATTGTAATGGACATACAGGTTGCTTTCCATGAGACTTTCCTGATGGAGTATACTAAAATGTGCTGACGAGTCTGCCTCGCATGTCTCAGAGACCACCATTAACATCTGAACCACTGAGGGGGCACTGACCAGGCCATATGGCATTACCAAATGCTCATAATGCTCAGCTATTGCACTGGAGGCAGTTTTCCACTCGTCTCCCTTTTGTATTCTGACCAGATTGTAAGCACTTCTCAAAGTGCTTAAAACCTTTTTTTGCACTAATAATTTGTAGGGCCATTGTGTGTGTGTGTGTGTGTGTGTGTATGAATGTTTGGTGCCACTTCAGAGCATGCGAGGCAGTGATGAGTAGCTTCCTCTCTGTTTTTCTCTGAAAGATTCCCTGTTGAATGTTGCCCTTTTAAGGCAGTGTTTAAATTAAAATGAATTTAAATTAACTTCTTTAAATAACAAAAAAAGGAATAAATTTAATGTCAGTCAGTGCTCTTTACATGAACATTTGTATTTCTTCATAAATAAACTTCACTTAATTTTGTTTTTGAAAATTTGATCTCTTTTTTATTTACAAATTTACCTCAACTCTTCCACAAAATATAAAAATATTCTTTTAATGATGGATTTAGACCTGAGGTAGGTATCTTTTTAACCTTTTTAGACTCTGATTGCTTTGTGAACAGAGACATAACCATTGATCTACACAACCACCAAAGTTATGTAATATCAAGAGTCAAAACAGACACACACACGCATTCCTGTGTGTGTGCATACAGATCAACTTCAACAAGTAATAACTATGACAGTAATATTTACTAATGGATTACCAGATTGTTTATTTTTGCAGGCACTTGATACACACTTGAAACGATGACTATTCTATTAGAGTATAGAAAATCAGATAGACCTGCAAGGGTCACAAAATGTGACAATTTTGACAGTATCCCACAAGGAAAACTGCATTTTTACACAAAACAAAACAAAACCAAAAACAAGAAAACTTGTGGTCTAAGACAGCAGGCACATGTTGATGCCTGTGAATATAAAGGAGCTATAAACTGTTCTGCATGGACTAGGGGTCACGATGCATGTGTAAGTGTCTCCAACCTTGTTTAACGTGGAGAGAGAGAAAAATATTCCTTGCAAATATTAATTGTCAGGGTGATGATTATTTTGAAAATGGTGTTATCCAGAACAAACTGCACTAGAAGAACATAAGTGTTTGAAAATGATTTTGTGCTGAGACTGTACAGCATGCGAAACTCAAAATATCTCTCATTACATGTTCATTTTTATTCCTTTTCATAAATGACACCAATAATTTTGGAAGTGACAGTCAGTATGACAAGATTATGTAACAGTCTATGTGTGACTGCTAAATATGCATTCACTCTGGAGTGTGACACACACACACACACACACACACACACACACACACACACACAAGCTTGCCTTTAACCAACCCGGCTTTCTTTGATGTTGCTAGATGATTCTGTGATGTGCTTTCTCAAATGGTGCTGAGGAGGACAAAGACTCAAGATGTGTCGAGTCAAAGAGAACAACCATTACAAGGTTTGACAGGTTCGTTTTCATTTCTACTCTTTTTGACCATCTCTCTGGAGTATGTGTATGATGACTCTCCTGCTGTGTAACTAGAACATCAGAGTCCTCCTGGCAATCTGCACTCTGAATCTGACCACACTCCAAAATCTAGCCCCTATCTGGCATCTTCAGCAGCCGATAATGAGAGCTTACATGTTCAGACCAATTATTCCTTGTATTAAATATCCATCTTTGAAAGTGCATTAGCACATCAAAAGTAGTGGTGGCTCATGGCCTGCCTGCCTGCTGAGAAAGAGAGAAAGAGAGAAGGAGAGAGGAAGTGGGGAAGAGGAATCGGGGAGAGAGAGAGAGATTACAGTGGGATTGTTGTTTGTGCAGTGTCTCTGTGTGTGTGTGTGTGTGTGTGTGTGTGTGTATGCATGAGAAAATGGGTGTACTGTGATGTGAGCACTCCACAGTTTGACAGGCAGCAGCATACGCACATTCAGGCAAAGAGAGAGTTGTAATTGATGAAAGAAGATGCATAACATATGGATGCCTTAGTGTGTGTGTCTGCTCAGTTTTCCCCAAATCCCCCTATAGTGTCAACATCATTTAGGCTGTCAGGGCTCCCCAGACGTCTTTAAGTGCTTATGGGAAATGTCTGTAGTTGTATAACTCACTTAAGTATATTCCACTTTTGAATATGAATGTTGGGCAGGAGAACATACTCTGCACGAGGAGTCAAAAGTCTACCATCTTGCCTTTTTTAAAAAAAAAATATATATATAAAAATTCATTTTATTCTGGTTTTGAACAATCCCAAAAACATCATAAAGCTGCTAAAGGAATATGTGCAGAGGAATAGCGGGGTGAAGTCTGTAAAAAAAAGCAACATGGTCTAACATTTGCAATTTTATAAGAATTCATATGAATCAAGGTGCATGAAAAAAATGCTTAGAACCCGATGAATGCATAACTGCACACCAATCACAGAAGAACATAAGCAGCTGCAAAGGAAGCTAGAGAGGCTTATTTACCAGAATTCTCCATACCCTTTCCACCCTTTGTGAGCTCTGAAGTGACATCAAACATGCATACAAACACAATGCTACTACAAAATACTAGTGCAAAAAAGAGGTTTTAAGCACTTTGAGAAGTGTTTACAACATGGTCAGAATACAAAAGGCACACAAGCGGTAAACTGCCTTTAGCACCATGTCTGAGCATTACAAGTACTTGGGAATTCCATGTGACCTTGTCAATGTCCCTGCCAGTGTTCCAAGCATTTGTCATCAATAGCATTTTTATATACCCAAGATCACTTGAAAAACACATCAGCCACGTCAGTTTTCTTGGTTTCATAACTCAGGTACGACAAAGCACTTAGAATTAAGACACACAGCATTAGAAACTCACTCTTTCCCAACATCACTGTAACTTCACTGTGCAAAGTACAAGTGAGTAATCAAGTTTTGAAAATAGATAAATGCTGAGCATTGTGCGCTTGATATTATGTCTCAGGTTTGATTCACAATAAAGAGAAAATAAAGATTTGGTTTTCACAGCCTTAGTCAAGTAAAGTGTAAATCTGCTGTGACTTTCAGGTAGGCAAAGGGAGTTTTAAAATCTAGACTATTTAGTGGTTAGGCTTGTTAACAGTTGGCGATTTTAACATTAATTGCAACTATTTTCACTGTACGTTGAGCAAATCCTTGGGACAATCACAACAGAGTCTGAAAATGTATAGTTTATGTGATGTAGATGAAGACCGTGCTTTCGAAAAACGTGCAAAAATTGGGAGAATTCCTATCACTGTTGCACTGAAGAAACTATTCTTGGTGTTGCTGCAATTAATTATGGTTATTTATAGTAAAAAGTGAAAAGCTAAATAGCTCAAAACTTTTGGTGACTCTTGAATATGATAAAAATGTCTTATTGTTTTGCTATGTGTCAAGAAGCACCTTGTTGTAAGGTAGCTGTCAAAAGGCATGCTGTTTTCTTTCTTTTTCTTTTTGGTCTGCGGATCAAGAATGGCGCTGCTGGTTTATGGGTGTCAGAAACCATGGCCATTGCCATGGCAACAGATCCCTGCAATACCATGTGTTTCTGCACTGCAGCGCCGGTACTGGAAAAAGAGCGAGCATGGTGAGTGTCACCCGAGGACCCTGTGGAATTCTAATCAGCTCTTTGTCCTTCAAACGCAATCTCACACACACACGCTTGCGTACAAAGAGACACACAGAATGTCTGGATGTACAGTCCTTCTCTATTACAGCATAGTTGACACTACACAGTCTCTTTCTCTCCCTCATAGGCAATTATACCCACACATAGATCTATGCAGCACTCAATGCATCTTACATATGATCTGTACATTAGGCTACCTTAACAGGGTAGATCTTTAAAAAAAATCTCTCTAGTCTTTTCTCCCTGTGCCTCCGACCAGTAATGCAATGGCTCCCTGCACCAAAGATGGCCCAGTTTCTCCCAGTTTATTCCTGCTCCATTGGCTGGATCTAGATCAGGACAGGCCCAACTTTGCTCTGGATGTTGCTGCACAAAAACTTTCAGCTGAGCAGTGAGGGAGCACTGGGCACAATGCAGCTTGGTCAATGCACATTCAAGATACGTAGTAACAACCTACTTCTTGGTAAACACAAATGTTTGGTAAACGCAAATGTCTTTATATTCATTAAGTATGCTCTCTATTCTGGGCCAAACTAAGAGCACTATACGCTCAATTTTATTTGGGAAAAAGTGTAGGTCCGAGCAAGAAATCAAATGGCCTAATGTAATGAAAGAGAGGTACATTTCTGGTGTTATAAGCTTATTCAAGTAGGGGTCAATTTTAAATTATAATTATTAATTATAATTATATTTTCTCCAAAAATTGAAGTAAATCTAAATTTACTATAGTACGTTACTATGTGCTTCTGCCGACAACACTAAATGACTACTTAGTCAATGTTTTTTAAATAACACAATAAAAACCCATCACAAATAGTCAATGAAAAACATCTGAGACATGAAAACACCAGGTGTGAATGCCTATACTCCTGGGATTGAATCACCTGAAATGGTTAATATGGACCCATATAACTACACACTCAAGAAAGAACTTGAGCCTTTCAGTTAACCAGATGACATGGTTTGGTGTGGAAGGAGGAAGAGAAGGCACCAAGTACTCTGTAGTGATGGTGGAGTTAATGGGCCTTTTCCTGGTACCAATCAATCTGAGCTAATCTCCTTGCCTGGAGTTCTTCAGGGAGGGAAGCGTCATGACTCCATCAGGCTGACATCTGTCAGCACAGTGCAACTAATGCCCTCCCTCATCCACCCTACTCTGGTCTGTTTAAGAGAAGCAGGAGCCATAGGCCTCTGTGCCATAGGAAAGGGACTCGGTTGTCACGACGTGATGTGACATCACGTCACGTCACGTCACGTAACAGTACCAAGCCCAGAGAGAAAGAGAGAGAAGAAGAAAGGCCTAAGACCAAAACTGACTCTCTGCTAATATAATCATATATAGTATAAATAAAAGTTTTGAGTCCACTGCCTAGAACTATTCTTATTTTGTAACCATGATAACATACTTTCCCATTAATATCAGTTCATTATTAATTAGTGGAGATAATGCCCAAGGCATGAGAACTAATTGAGTACTATTTAAGTCCAAATCAGGTGTTAGCTGTTAAGAGACACCTGAAAATCATATATTGAATAGAATATGTGACGTCACAAAACATTATAACATGTTTCTATAACATCAATATCAGCGCACATACTCTTCAACTCACCAGATTTAGTGCGTGACCTAGAGAAACATGCCTCCGCACACCAATCTCCCACAAACACACAGTATGTTCACTAACTGTGATCATAACCAACACTGGAGCGCTCATGCTGGGCTTGTGCTCAGTTAAATGTGTCTAATCAGTGGTGACAGGGCTTAGCACATGTTTACAGGAAGCAGAGCTCTATTCTAAAAACAGCTTAATTCTATTTCCCACATGTCATCCCTGACACAGCAGTAAAAGAAAGGATCATCCAAGTATTTCTTTTCCGATGACTTGTGCCAACGGCCCACAGGAGAGGGAGGGTCTGGATGGCTCGCTTCCTGGACCACAAATAACACAAGCCACCTGAGATCTGATTTCTACAGCTAACCACAATTATGCTTCTGGCTGATTAAGAGAGAGGAGAGGAGTGACAGCGACTCCCTGAAAACACTGCAAACGCACAAACCAACCTCCAAGCTGTACATTTCCACTGTCCTCTTCAGGGGATCCACAATCTGCCAGCATATGAGAATGCACAGATCAATTAGCAGCATTCCTCCCACAATGATGAGCAGCTTCTGGTCCTTGATAATCTGGAGGAAAAGAGAAAACAAAAGAGAGATGGGCAGCTGTGAATGTGGGAAATGAAAGAAAGTGGTTGACGCTCCCACAATTCAAAAGGGAATACGCTGAACTTTCGGACGATCAAAGCACCGTCTGATCTTTTCTTTTTATTTAACAGCATTTGACCTGGACAGAATCACAGAAAAGGTCATGGAGAGGAGACACTGGGTGCACTTTAAAGGTATCACATAGCAGAAATGCAACGATTCCTTTCAGGTGCCCCACTGCATGGCTCAGAATAGAGCTTGTGATTGGTTTTGATCCAAAGGCTTTTGATGGCTTTGGAATTGGCCAAACAAAGGCAGGCTAAAACCTTTTCGCACCAATGGAAATATTGCAATACATTAGGGCGCACATTTCAAGGGCAAGAGGTCCATGAACACCCACACATAGAAGTTCAATCATCACTAACCTGGCCTGTGCTTAGCTGGCAAGAGTCATGAAAATTGTAAGGATAAAGGAAGAGATTTCTTTTATCCTCAATCAGCCCAAGGTGAAGGGTTCAACTAAACAGCCAAACATTTGGAAAGATGGAGGATCTGCACATTTCATATGGTAAAATTAAAATGAAATTGTATGTCACAATACAATTATATATATTTAGTGACTGTTTTAAGGTACTCGTCAATAGTTTTACTACTGCAAATAACTTGGATATTTTGGCAACATGTTAAAACAAATGTGTCTGGAAAAAATGTAGTTTCATGATGGACTTCTTCGTTGTCTTTACATCCCTTCTGTCATGTAAACATGGCAGAATTCAGTACTATCCTTTGCAGCGGCACTAGATACTATTCCTGTGGGGGATCTGCTGCAGAAAAAACATAACAACTTCAAAAGAACTGACATAAGAGTAAATGTGGAAGCTGCTTTTCCATGATCTTATTTTCATGCTGAAGCTGTAAACCTCTGAATTAACTCTCTTCCTGGGTATTCCAAGCTATTCTTGCTTAAACAAATCTGTTTTGACATACAAAGTTATTTTGTATGTCATTATTTTACATCTTTATAGTGAACATTATGATAACCATGCAGAATGCAGAATGAGCTAGGTACCTAGAATTCCTAAAAACATATAATTCCTAAAAATGCTTTAAACTTGTAAATTAGCTATCTTCTTGGGCATTCTGAACTATTTAATCAGTTCATGAACTACTTATTTAGTATGTTAGTGATTCAGTTGTTCATACATTAGCAATGACACGATAGCTTACTTACACACCATTACACTCCACCATTCTCTGTAGATTCTTGGAGGCAGAGTTTTGCGAAAGTGAAAGTGAAGTGACTTTGTGGCCAAGTGTGGTGACCCATACTCATGCTCTGCATTTAACCCATCCAAGTGCGCACGCACACACACACACACACACACACACACACACACACACACACACAC
>CM074967.1:8600104-8655829 GCA_037577455.1 Pangasius macronema | reverse complement strand
TTTTTGTTTATATATATATATATATATATATATATATATATATATATATATATATATTTATATATATATAGATAGATAGATATGACGTTATGATTATATATATATGTCTCAAATAGCACTGCATATTGATATTGCCCAAGTCATGAACTTGAAGGGAGGATATTGTGAATACTCCTCACTGTGCATGATTAATTGAACTCTGCTCTGAATGCAGTGTATATAAGTGTTTATTGGGTGACATTTTATTGGCTGAAGTTGTGATATATAATGTGAAACACAAAAATTCAAAAGCAGAAAGGACTGACAATACTACAGGATGGATATTTTTCTGAATTTATTGCAGGGTTTATTTATTATTTAGCTTCATATCTATGGTATGAAGAAGTTACTTGTATTCGGCAGATTCAAGGTCTTGAGAAACAGGCTGCTTCACCACACCATAATGGTCTTAAACACAATTCAAAGGCAAATTATCTTGAGTCTATTCATTTGAGTTAACAGGACTTTGCAAATGACCCTCTGTTCGGTGTTTGTGGTCAGTGACCGCAATGTTTTGTCACTTTTTTTCTCCTTTGCTTGCTTTGCAAGCTTTTGTCTGTGTTCCAATTGATTCCTATGGCTTGTCTTACCAAGTTCTATTTGAAGACATGTCTGACGTCAAAAAGAAGCATTTCCTTGTAACACTGTGTGTCTATTTGTCTGTGTGTGTGTGTGTGTGTGTTGTTGGGATAGTATAAAGAAGAAAATGCTGGGAATCAAATAAATGAAGAAGTTTACAAAGAATGTGAACTCAAATAAGCATTGGAGGAAAAAAACGAACTCATAAATTATTCATTAGATCATACAAATGAAAAAGGAAGACACAAACACACACACTCACAAGGCCACACTGTGCTGGACTTTCCTTACCTTGGAACCTGATGGTGTTGTTGATAAGGTCCAGGATGTCGGCGATGGCATTGTACTCCCCAACCTTTACTTCCTGGCCCTCTGCAAGAGACAGCAGAAGGAAGTTGAGAACAGCTCTGATAAGAGCTCTAGTCTGAATCACTCCTTTCGTCTGGGAGATAAATACAGTATGTCTAGCGATGGGGAAAGAACATTAACTCAAGTGAGTATTAGAGCATCTAACCATGGAGCTCTGTAGTCGAGTTCTTCGTCACTGTGTGTCTTTTCTCCTTTGTGCTGTTTCTGTACTATACACATGAACTACATGTAGTCATGAACAGCCTGTTTNACCAGTGCGAAGTGTGAATACTTGTAATATTTTCCCTGGTCTTAAGATTTTGTTCAGGAGTGTATATATATATATATGTATGTGTGTGTGTGTGTGTGTGTGTGTGTGTGTTTACCCCCACATCATTGCCCCTCTACCCTAATAGTTTCATTGTCAAACTATTGATAGATATTACATCTTCCATGTAATATCCGAGCCTCCCATGTAATATCAGAAAATCAGAACAGAAAGTACATTTATATTAATAATCATGCATGCATCTGGCACAATAAATGGAGTAATGTCTTTTCTCCTATGAGGAAAAGATGTTAAAAAACAATGAAGCAATAACACATGAAGGCTATTGAACATTAGGCTGTATAACTAGATATGTCTGTGGTTNATGACCTTGAATTACAGTTAATTCCAAATGAAACCCAAGGCATCTCATGTATTAGATCTGATTTTATTTACAGTTTGTATATGTCTCATGGGTGTACTACAAGAATTGCTATCAACTGAGAAGACCATCATACGCAGATGTAATGTCATTAATCTATTTATTTCATCTCATGTGTTCATGGCTTTTCCTAGAATTGAGTTAGAAGTGCCTTGTAATTTTGTTAATGAAACTGAAATTGTATCATCTTTCATGCATGTTAATGTGACTGAATATAAAAATTTGTCAATTTAAGAAATAATATAAATGACAGAATGGAAACTGTTTTCCTCTTTATTTGAATGCCCTTTTTCTCCCTGCTCCATGTGTGGAAAGGTGGCTGAGGCTGATTGGAGCTGTCTGTGCTAGTTATGGCCTGCTGAACATCCAGCCATGCAGGCCGGCTCTCTCAGAGCCACAGCCAAAATACCCTTACAGACCACAAGATCACTGCTAACTGCACGCAACCTTAGCCAAGCCCCCACCCCCCACCTCTGTCTGTCTGTCTGTCTGTCTGTCTATCTATCTATCTATCTAGCCCAGATTAGCAGTCAGTGCCAAAACTTCCAGCACCCTTAACTTAGTTTTCAGAAGAGCTTTTTTTCTTGGGTGTTTACACTGAGGTGACAATTCAGTGGCCAAACTGGACTAATGGGTTCATGCATGCATGGCGTGTTTAATGGCTTCTTCTAAGCTAACAGCTCTTATCAGCTGAAGGCTATTGCTATAGTCACTGAGCATTAGTTATATTTTGACATATGTAATTAGAGTAAAATAAAGTGTAAAGTATGTAAAAGTTTGTGATTAGTGCTTGTGATAGTTTTGGAAACTATGCTCAATATTTCAATATGATGAATTCTTATTTCATGCATATACAGTGAATGAATAAGTGGTAACACTTCAGTATAGGGCAGGAATGTTCAACTGCAATGTGTGGAGGTCTAAGTACATAAAATTGTCCTGATATGTCCAGATAAGCAACTAATTAGATGGCTACAGCATTTACCTTTTAAGCCATTCCCTACATATTTTAGAACTGCTACTCATGCTGCGGCACAGGGTAGCGTAACACACTCCAAGGAAAACGCTTTCTACCCTCTTCAGCATACATGAGCTCACAGATGCTAATGATTGGCTAGTATCGCTGTGACCTGAATACACACTTGGCCTCATCAGTGGCCTTAAAGCTCTGGGATTCCCAGTTAGAACCTGAGGTCTAGTTCTGTCTGAGTTACTTATGTTCTCCCAGTGTCTGCATGGGTGTCCTCCTACTTCCCAAAAACATGCAGGTAGGAGGACTGGTGACTCTAAATCGCCCATAGGTGTGAATAAGTGTGTGAATGTGGGTATGCATAGTGCATGGTCTCATTTCAGGTGTATTCCCACCTCATTCCCAGTTTTCCCAGAATCCAGGATCCACCATGACCTAGGTCTAAATTTTATGGAATATGACTCATTTGATATAGTGATAAACATCATGTCATTGCCACTTCTGCTTCATATAAGTTGAGCATGATTAATGAAATTGCAGTGATTCTGTGTCTAAAACAATTTAGACAAAACATATGCTGGGCTTCATTGCAAGGTGATTATTACCATACCTAGTTTATATATTTCTCCCCCACCTTGTCCAAATGGAGTTGACGAAGAGGGATATGAGAGATGGGCTCAGAGACGTATGGCAGCACTGAGCAGAGGCTCAACATGTCTTTAAATATATGAGCCGGATAATTAACATGCAGCGAATGTGAAGAGAGGTGGGGGACAGAGATGCAGGATCGAATACGAAGAAGAAGGAAAGAAAGAGAGACAGGAAACAGAGAGATGATAAATTGGTTAAAATGAAAAGAAAATAGAGTGGGAGTTTATTATGAGAAGAAATAATACATTCGTTTCAAAAATATAGACATGACTCTGTTTACTTGGTGTGTGTTTTATGGGTGTATGCAAGAGCAAGATAGAAAGCACTGCCATGGGGCAATGTGACACTCTTGTCATTGTTCTAGTGGTGCAATAGCACGTTTTCTCCAATGCGCCTTTCACCACTTATCCACGGCTGTCAGTTGTCATCAAACAGCAGTCAGTTCACAGCTTAATAGGTTTCGCTGTCCTGGTGCTTTAAACATTCTCTTTCCCACACACCCACACACACACACACACACACGCACGCACACACACACACACGTGTGATGACGTAACATGCTATAGGGGACACCGCTGCTGCTCTGCACAGAGGTAGATAAGACTGAAATGTTGGCTCTGGGTTATAACAAGGGAATCCCCACTCAGAGATTAAATCCTCCACCAAGATCTAATCTTATCTAACTAAACCTCACACAGGCCTCCAGAAACATGTTGCGTTAGAGGCATTAGTATGGGAATTCATGGCAAGATTGCCCAATTGCATGCAGCAGACAAATGCATCGCCATGATTATGTCATTGTTTAGAATATTACAGCATGAGCACACAGCTGAGGACCATATTTAATCAAGGCATTCAAATTAGTGTATTACAATTTCATGGATTGGAATAATAATTATAAAATACAAGCAGAATTAATTTTTTAAAAAAGTTTAAAAATACCACTAAACATTCTAGTGAAAAAAGCCCTCTATATTTCAATGTCTACGTTAGACATTGGTCAAAATATAAAACGTTTTTTTAAAATGGGGATTTGGGGTTAAATGACACAGGAGTTGGAAATATTTGAATACTTATTTTGGCTTAGCTAGCAAGGATTTCCCCAAATGGCACCAATACCTTAACGTCCCTGGACCCACTGATGCATTCAGACTTACATTTATCACTTTTTACTGGATTTATGGAATAATACTAGTTATTGTATAATACACATTAAGATATGTAATTAGATAATAAATGTAGTCTTGAGCAGGTAAAATTGTTATGAAAACACCTTAAATACATTTCACCAAGAGAAGAAAGATACAAGTAATCTTACTCTGGCATGCTTAGTAGCTACATCAGTAGCTAGCCACCTTACTTATCGTTAGCCTCGTACCATAACTGCCTAAGTCATTTTTGACCAAATATGACTTGGCCAATTATGCTATGAGGCTAACGTTATGTAAAAACCTAATTAATGTGACAGATAATTAGGTGTTAAATCTATCAGCAACATTATAAACTCCAGGTTTTTTAAAATAATGTTATCACCATATTATACAGTAACTAATAGGAATTATTCAGGAATTACAGCGAAACAAATAGGAAAAGCGGAACAAATGTCTGGACCTGCCGACAGGTCTTGGAATGTCATCACACCTGTTTCAAAAGAATCTGATGTAGTGTTTGCTTTTATTGTATGTTCAACCAATCCTCTTCTCTACTCTCCAGAGTTCAGTTTCACTTGCCTGCTGTATACTGCTCCTCATCTTTATCAGTCCATCCACCTAACATCTGTGAAGGACTCAAATATAAACCTTTCAAACACACCATGGTCTTGAAAAGACTCTGGATCCCAAACAGGTTCATGAGCCATCTGTATGTACTCTCTAGTTTGCAATCCTGTGTTTGTGTGTGTGTGTGTGTGTGTGTGTGTGTGTGTGTGTGTGTGTGTGTTCTCAACTTTATCAATTGCATGTTCTATAATTGGGCCATGTTTTTGGATTTGTGATCAGGACTGTTGAATCTGAGTTTGCCTTTAATAAAATCTTGCATATGTATTCTACCAGCTTTGTTATTTCTAAACATTACTGATAGTAGACACAAGTGATATCACATAAAGACATTAATCCAGAAGAAAGAAGGTATATATCAGCTTTACATTTACTCATTTGGCTTTTATCCAAAGAGACTTACAATCGAGCTGAGTGGATGAAGCTTATTGGTCTTGCTCAAGGGCAGCCTGGCAATGCTAGGATTTAGACTAACAGCTTTGTGATCAGTATCCCAGAGCCTTAATCACTAGCCCACTACTGCCCTACACTGCCCTACAGGGAGGGGGCTTACAGGATAGTTTTGTAAGCCAGAGAGTGACATCCCAATTCTAATCGATCTCTGACTGCAGATTGCACTTACCTTGAAACTGTGTGAATTTGATGGTTCCCATGCGCTCTCCATTCCTGAACATCACCTGACCCTGAGAAAACACACACATTCTTCAGATAAACTTCACATAAAACCCACATTGGCAGCTACTTAGGCTGGATACATTAGGATACATTAAGTCATTCTCATGTTTATGGCTAGCTTTATTAAGAGTAATGTTCAACTTTACTGCTGCAGCCTTGACTTTTGGCACAGGGACACCATTGTCCATGGTTCTGGGCTCATTTATTAAATTAGAGGTCGGTAAATTGATCCTTTTATAGAGGCAAACACGATTAATACTGGCAAAATTGATTGGTTAAATATTGTCAGAGCATGCTGAGGTCCCTAAGGAGGTCCAGTTCATGTTGACCAGTTGACAAGTCTGTTAATGAGGCTGTGATCTCTTGTGAGAATCCAAAGGCGAATACAATGTGCCACCAAAGTCATACTTGATTGCTTGGTGACAAAAGGCTAAAATGGATAATAAGATCTGAGAACCAGTATAACACACAACCTATTGAACATTATGAATTAATGGCTGTTTGACAGGTCACTGTGGATGACTGATCAGATAAAAGAAAAAAAAACAGATACTGGAATAAGGGAGACCATTATCTATGAAACCTCAACATTGTGTCAAAACATTGTCTTGTGCTCATTATCTGTTAAGTGTCGAGCAAAGGCCGTGTGCCAACTGAGTTTGGCTAATGAGGCATTCGGCTGGATTTGGGTTCAACGGCACCCAGCATTACCGCAGTGATGATTAGAAGTCTGTTAGTTAGTACCCAGGGAAGGGACTGAGAGCCCATCTAATCTCTAAAGACAGTCTGCTTTGAAGTGCAGAGGAGGATGGAGTCCCATCATCATGTTCAACTTTATTTTTGAAGCTCTGTTTCATAAATGTTTGCATTACGCACATCTGTGTAAATGCCATGTAGTATAAATGCCACAGTAGTAGCTATAAAACTGAGCTTCCTCACTCATATTTCACCTATATCTAATGCACTATTTACTGCAATAAAAACTAAACAGTCAAAAAAAATAAAGTGATGTAAGTCTAGTGTTCAGTGCACTTCTATTGTACTATACCATTAATATTCTATATCTGACAGCAGTGTCGAGTGCAAGGCAAATCATTTCTATAGTCACAGCTAACTCACTGGGAATTGTGTAGTGGGTGCTCCACATAACCTAAGACTAGTAATAAATGCATTAAAAATGGGTTGTTATTTAACATATGTACAATCATTGCTATGTTGAAGCTTCCTGTGAGGATATATTTAGGAAGGAGTCTCCAGTGTTAGCACTATCTAAGGGAGGACTGATATGACATGTCTGCACATGTGAATGTCCATGTCCATTCCTACTTGACATCAGGAAACTGTGCTGATTTTTGGACTCATATATAAGAAGATATAATAAGCAGAAGGGCCAGGAGTGTCATATGTTTTCTTATACATATTCTCAGCTTAAACAGCAACCCTCATAAATGCTACATTTGTATATATTGACAAATATAAGCATGGCTGAAAAGCTCTGGTATAATCAACAGCAATCTTTAATAGCGTCCTGTGTAATTAGTACACTATATGGCTAAAGGTTTGTGGACACCTCACCATCACACCCATTTATGGATCTTCCCCAAACTGTTGCCACAAAGTTAGAGGCACACAATTTTACTGGATGTCTTTTTATGCTGTAGCATTATAATTTCTCATCACTGAAAAAGCACATATGGGTGTGATGGTCAGGTGTCCACAAACTTTGCTCATATAGTGTACATCTCTCTGTGTTGAATGTATAGTATGTATGTGTGTTCCAATATACTTGTGATGTGCTGAATTTGTTTCTCAAATAAAGTGACCTTATTATTTTACTTCCCTTGTATATATTATATATTTCCCTTATATATTTGCTGACTGCAAAACAGAAATTGACCTCTATACCTGCCTGCAAATGACCCAACTACCAGTTTTCCAAAAAAGCATGGGATGATGAGAGTGTGTGTGCGTGTGTGTGTGTGTGTGTGTGTGTGTGTGTGTGTGTGTGTGTGTGTGTGTGTGTGAGACAGAATGTAGGGAGGTAGGGGATGTGTAAATGCTGTGCAGGTGTGAAAGTGTAATCGAGGCTCTATTCCCTCTCCTATAGTTGTGAGGATGAGCAGGACCAAAGCTTATGAAGAGCTGTGTCAGCTGACTCATGATGCCTCTATAAGCCTGGTACACACCAGTGACCTTAGGTTGGAATGCCTTTTTTAATATTTGACTAAGTTCTCCTCATATTCTGGCAGCTTCAATAAAATAAAGCTGATGATTTGGACACTCTCCTATTTGTCTCTCACATTATCCTATTTTGTTGCTGCGTGATCTTCAACCCATGCTGTGTGCTATGACTATGATTATTGTATTCACCCAAAATAAAATACATACCCAGTTTACACATTTGTGTCCTTTCTCATTCAAACAAACATTAAAGAAACACCCAAAGTACATGGTTGGTAAGTCCAACAGCCTCTTTCCGTGACAGTAGGTAGTTCTTGGTCATGTTTAGCTGTGAAGAGTACCAGACTCTTGAGCAACAATTCTGGCTAACAAGACTAAGCTTTTGCCAACTTGTGCCAATTTCACTGACTATACCATTAAGCAAAGTGATTTCAAGAACTGGACATTTTGACTTTTAGAACTGTTGTAGATTTATAACCTGGACAATAGGAAACAAATGAGTTTGAAGTTCAGCTTCAAAGCAGGAAAAGCTGTAGCTGGCTCTGATCCAGTCAAAAGTTCCAGCAGCGGTCTAGCCCTCCAACTCTCATTAGAGTGATCTGTACTCCCCAGAGGCTTCACTGAGCTAATGTTTTACTTCCTGAAGTGTGCTGCCGCTAGATCAATAGCCCTGCTCAGTGGTTTCAGACTCTGATATAGAAAGTCCAGAATTCAGAGTTTAGAGCATCAAGGGACTTGGAGTGCAGGGAACACTCAAATAATAGTAATAAGAAATTTTATAGGTGCTTCATGGGCTTAGGAAAATGTCCTTAGAGAGAATAACCTTGAATTAAAAAAAAAAAAAAAAAAACTTGCAAAACTGCAGACTGCATAAGTCTGGCAGTTATACTGGGGAAAATGTATAGCTGACATTTCAGTGCTTATTCTGCAAATTGATCAGCATGGTCATATTTTGTGGAAAAAGCTCTCTCTGTGGGAATTACCACACCAAACTAGCATTCTCCTCTAAAATACCCCACACAGCATTTCTCCATAAACTATCTTGTTTCGCTGTTCTGCTTACACTGCTGCTCTCTTTCTTCCTAGAGAGCTGTTTGTTTTACTACTGTGATTTTCCCTCCATTATTCTGCAGTGCTGAGGAGGGAGGCTGTGTTCTCAGGGCCCAGGGTAGGTGCTGTCAAGCTGAGTGTCTACCACACTTCACCAGCGGGACAATGATGGATGTGAAATAACCTCTGCTTAAGACCTAAGAGGGTTCAAAACAACTAATCTCGATTTACACTATATTAGCTCTCATGCTTTGCTCTTTGCTACTTCACCAGCTGTATTCACCAGCTTTACATTTGCTGTCAAGCCTGTTTCTTTCCTTTAGCTCTCTTTCTCTTTTTTTTGCATCCAGCAGCATCCTATCGCTCCAGCCACACACACACATACACACACACAAAGCATGTCTGCAGGCACGATGCTCCCTGCATACCAAATCTGTATAGCTGTCTCTGGCTCTCACCTCTCTGCAAGCTGCCTGTTTTTTTATTATTATTTTTTTTTTCTATTAGATTTTCTGTTTGCTCCTGGTCTCCCATGCCAGGTACTGATCTCTTACACTGCCCCAAACCAGTGCCTTTCCTCAACCCTGTCTACACTTACTAATATCTCACTCATGCATGTCAACAACACCAATCATAAAATGGCTTTTATAATACGTGTGCCTGAGGAAATGTCGCTTGACATCTCAGCAAAAACAGCATGCATAGATCCTGCTAGTTGCCCATAAATTTAGGGCTTTTATAGCATAAATAGCCTCCAGAGATGCCAAGAATGTGACTCTTTACACAGGCTCATTGCCCTTGAGTGCAACAGATTTTTAAAGGATACTTAGAACATATACAATGTGAAGCCTGTACATGGAGGAATTGTTTCTCCAAGCTTCATTGAAGATCAGTGTTGTTTTTCCTAACACATATCCATGAATTTCGATGAGGCGTCACAAGGAACATCACAGTTCATTAGAGATCTGGCTGTCAGCCTGCATTTCACACTTGCACCGAAAAGATGACAGAGGAACAGAGTCTCACCGTCACTCCGAAGAAGTTGGTTTCGTTCATCACATCCAGCACTAACTTTCCCACCTCCCGGTCATCCATAGTCATGTTATGGTAAATGTCATGCCTCTGCTTCTGACGGAGCAGCTCCATAACACGGCTTAGTGTCTTAGCAATCACCCAGATACCGTCGTAGGCAAAACCGTGAAATTTGCTGGCCTCCACTCCTTTTTGCTCCCGCTCTCTGCTGTACTCCCGCTCATACTCTTGGGGTGTCTGAACATGGAATAAAGCAAACAAAGCCATCTTAGGGATTTCTGATGATTAGCAAAATTTTCTATAGACATTTCTATATAAATGCAAACAATAAATGCTTTGAGACAGTCAGCTATTATAAGGAAAAGTGTATCATTAACTATTAATTGACACTGAGTAAAAATGATCTGGACTATTTTTAATTAGTAATTGGAATTACAAGATATTACCAAGTTTTTATTGGTAAAAATCACAGACATGTCAGAGAAATCCAAAGCCTAGAATCTGGTCAAATCATACAATGTAATATATACACTATATGGCCCAAAGATTGTTTATACCTCCACTCTTCTGGGAAGGCTTTCCACTAAATTTTGGCAGTGAGAATTTGCTTATTCATTCACAAGAGCATTATTAAGGTCAGACATTTGATGTTCCAATTCATCCCTAAGGGGTTCAGTGGGGATGAAGTAAGGGCTCTGTTCAGGCCACTTGAGTTCTTCCATACCAAACTTGGCAAACCATGCCTTTATGTCACTCGCTTTGTGCACTGTACTGTATTTTAAGAATACAGTAGGTTCTAATTTTACTTTTATAAGTGACATTGTTGTTGACCAAACAACAGCCCAATGGACATATGGATGGAAGGATGACTGGACAACTGAGGTTTATTGAAATCATGTAAAATTCTACACACTCACCCTTCCAGAGATTCCTTTAATCCGTTTGGCGCTGAGAGGCTCAAAGTCCACACTTATGTACCCCTCCATAGCAGTAAGCAGTTTCTTGGTGGTGCAGTTGGTAGAGTTTGCCTGTTCCCACCAATTGCCTTGGTACCATCCCGGAATGATCCACTGATACTTACTGCCATACATGTTCAGGTTATAAGCCTAGAAGACACAAAGATCCAGAAGGGATTTGTAGCATTGATTCATTGCACACTCACTTCCTACCCCAATCAAGGCACAGAAGCAAACATATTGATAATATACTTTCTAGGGATAACAAGTGCTTAGTAAAGTTACACGTGTTTTCAATATAGTGAATTTTAACCATGTATTTCATTAAAATACCTTTATGACAAAACTAAAGGTTTGGTCTCAGTGACGAGTAATTAAAAATACTCACACAACAGAAGACTTTAGAGGCCAGGTTCTCATCAAACTGACCAATGATGATCCTCACATCATTGTCCTGTAAGCATATTAAGCAAATATTAGGCAAAAGTTCATTCAAAAATCATTCATTCATTCATTTTCAATAAGCATTTTATCCTCGGTCATGGTGGATCTGGAGCCTATCCTGGAAACACTGGGCAGGCCGGAATAAACCCTGGATGGGATTCCATTCTATTAGAGGGCACCATACACACACGCACACACATTAACACATTCATTCACACCTATGTGCAATTTAGCAGAGCCGATCCACCTACCATTATGTTTTTGGGAGGTGGGAGGAAACCAGAGAACCTGGAGGAAACCCATACAGACACAGGGAGAACATGAGGAACTCCTCACAGACAGTGGCTCAGGATTGAACCTAGTTCACTCGTTCACTTTCAGTAATCATTTTATCATGGTCAGGAATGTGGTGGATCCAGAGCCTATCCTGGGAACACTGTTAGGCTAGAAAATTCCCTGGATTAGATGCCAGTCCATCAGAAGGTTCCATGCACACACTCATTCACAACTAGGACTAATTTATCATAGCCAATCCATCTACTGGCATGTGCTAGGGAGGTAGGAGGGAACTGGACAACCCAAGAGGAAACCGATACAAACACAGGGAGAACATGCAACTTCACCCAGACAGTAACCTAGGCTCAGGAACAAACCAGGGAACCTGCAGCATTGCCATCCTCTGTGCAGCCGTGCTGCCCATGGCACCCAGTTATACAAATCTGTAAAACTGAATAATGAGGAATTTTTGTCCACTACATATGCTTAAGTATGTCTCTGCATTCTGGGAAATCATATCCCATTCCCAAAAGAGCACAGGATAATTGGAGAATACTACAGCATCTGTCAGAAGGGAGAAGAGTTGTGCGTGTTAAGCTTGGCTGGGCAGGGCTATATTATACTGAGTGACTGCATCTGTTACAGCACAGACATTAATGTCAGTACTAAGAATTGTTTGATACCCAAAAAGGCCAGAGCACTGCTCTCTATCAGCAGCCTAAATACACGCTGCCTGATTGCGTCAGTAAATAATTCAGCTCACTCTGCAGCATTGTGTTTCCACCTCATCCAGTTCCGCATCTGTTTTCTAGTTAGAAAGTCGTCGAGTCATGTGACTCCATGACGTCTGACGGGGAGGTGTGTACCTTGTGAGTATGTGCAGGAGACTACACTGTTAAAGATGGTGTGCTGGACAGTGCAAACATACATGATAATTAGGTTTAAAAATACTAGGTTTGACAAAGATGCAACATATTAAACACAAATGAGAAGACTGATCATGTTTTGTGGATGTTTTATGAAGGCCTAGTATAGGAACTCAAATCAACGTGGATATTGTATGTATTGGATTTGTTATAACACTACAGTTTATTTATGTGTTTTGTATGTTGTACCTTAAACAACATCCATTTTGATCCAGAAAGCTTTTACATCTTTCATCCTGAACATCCAAAACCACAAGACACCCAGTCAATAAATGTGCACTAATGAGCAGCTTACATTCGCACCGATTTAAAGCCTATGGCACTTTTCCTGCCAGCACACACAGCCTCAGAACAATCCAGCAAATTCATGATTGAAGAAGTATGCATGGTGTGTGGTCTAACAATCTCCTGTATTCTTCCTCACACAGTCTCAGTAAGTGCCTTCAAAAATGCCTGGCTCCCCTCAATATCTCCACAGCACTTCACAACAGCCAGAGAGCATGCTGGGATATTGTAGCTTTTGTAAGGAACAATCCTGCTTTCCTTTTCAGGAAAGTGGTGCTCAGCCCCTCCAGTGAGGGCTTTTAACCTGTGAAAATGCTTCCAACCATCTAGGATTTCTGAGACAGACAAATAAAGGCTGCATCGATGCCAGTGAGGCAAATTGTTCACACTGTTTGTGATATTCAACAAGCCAAAATGAATGCTAAATAAGCCAAAGTGTCTTTCATTCTCTGAATACACCATTAAACTCTATTAGCTGTAGTACTATTACGGCTGGATCTGTATAGCAGTGGAGTTTAATGATCGGACCCATGTTCGTCAAACGTACATGTTCCATAGTTAAAAAGTAAGTATCAACGGACTGTCTGTTCCAGGTTCAATACTTTGTTGCTATTACAGTCATAAACATTTTTTTACTTCACTCGTCCAACCACGGAAAGGAAAATACTCTACTTCCTACTGAATTTTGTTTGTTTCAATGGGCATCAAAATCAGTGCAATGGCTAATGTTGCTTCATCATGGCTCCGGGGTCCTCAGTTCGATCCAGAGGAACCTAATGACAGACACACCACAAATTTACCACACTTACTCACACGGACAGGGACGGTCCCACATAAGGGTGAAGTCAGCCAGAATTCCCATGATAGGTTCCAGATCCACCACAACTCTGACCAGGATAAGATGCTTACAACGATTGAATGATGATGCTCCAATTGGTTTATATATTTATCGGTGATGCAAACTGCCTCAATATGGTGGCGTGCGCTGCAGCCTGCCACCTGCTGAACTATGCATGTGCACCGATGACATGGTCGAGGAACTGTTACTAGGCATCTTAATTAGTATGAACAGATGCTAGACATCAGGATGTGGAAACAGTGTCAATTGAGCAAAATATAATGCAGTGCAGAATGAAAATGTTAGTGCAAGACACAGTTGCCTCGTATTTAAATACTTCATCAAGCGAAAATGAAGACACTAGCCAGACTCAAATAATGTATTTTGTGTTACATCACAGTCCATAGTCAAAATGTTAGCCAAAGACTTTTTGCCTTTTTGTCTATGGGCCAAACATGATATGTCACTAGAGACATTATCAGGAGATGACTACAGCTTTGAGTTAAATGACAATAATTGCTGCTTTTTAGCCTAGTTAATTGGACTTCTGGGCAAACAGAACATCGGACTAAGGAGCACACCGGAGCTCTCAATAGCCCTGTGGGCTAGTTAACGGATTTATGATTTGTCCATCGTTGCTGTGCATGAGTCACTGTGAGTGAGGATGCTTTGCCCTCTGAGAGATGATGTCAAGAGGTGAAATATATGGGCCTTGTAAGGAAACGATTCTGTGATGTTATTTGGGAGCTTGAGACCACAGAGATACAATGCTGGTTTAGTAATACGAGTTGAAATGTTTACACAGTAAGACCGAGAAATGCTGAAGGGACATGACTCTTCGAAAACAGTTTGTTAAGGCATTAACAGGAGTTATATGTGTTGTAGTAGAAGGGAGCAGGGGAAATAGCTGAGTTCAGAGAAATCCAATGGATGCAGATTTGGGTGGACAGACACACAGATAGATAAACAGATGCAAATGTACATTTTACTAGAAAAGATAATACTACACTTTGTTTTCACTGCCCATCAAAGTGAGGCACACAAATGATTTCTTAAGCATCAAATTACTGCAGCCAATTAAACAGGCTGCCAGCAACAATTCATGGATAACTCAAGCACAAAGATAATGGCTTCAAAGTGCTTCAGCTCAACTAAACATAAGGGACAGTAACAGGAAAGTTCTTAAAATGTCAAGAAAAACGACCAGAATTCCACTGGGATTAGAGAACTGTAAAGCGTTAACCCTTTGATACCATGTACTATGCTGTAACTACAGGGAATAGGAAAGGTAAAACTGAACCCACTAACAGGTAAAATACAGTACATAAGAATAAATTTGGCCTTCAATTCAATTAATTTTGAATCATTCCGCAACCCAGTACCCTTGGGAAGTAATACATTTTACACATACTATTTGTAATGTATACGACTGCATATAAGAAACATAATGAGTATAGATTCTTCCAAGCTTTCATACTGCTTGACATAATTAAGCAGTTCAAATGCTACCATGCTCTGTGGGATGTATAAAATGCTGAGCAGGCCCAGATGACCTTGATTTTGTGTCAAGATAGCAAGAGGAAAAGATCTAAAGGACTTTGAAAGAGGGTTCATTATTGGTGGACAAATGGCAGAAGATGCAGTCCCAAAGACTGCTCAACTGTCTCATTGTTTCAATAGGAACAGTGGCATGTGCATTTAAATCTAGTTCTTCAGGTGACAGAGAACGTAAATGCGAGCAGACTTTCAGCAAGAACAACTACATTGAGAGGGATATTATAATAGTGCTGCAGTGCATAAAACTTTCATTACAAAGACAAATGCAAATTTCGGAGTTCAGTGGTGCGAGAAACACAGGAACTGGTATACAGAGATGTGGAAAAAAGTGATATGGTCAGATGAATCATCCTTCACCATATTCTCAACAAGTGGGCGAGTGCATCTGTGGCGAACACCAAGAGAATGATACAAGTTTGAATGCTAGAACCCTACAGTGAGGGGGTCTGATGACCCATAAAGGGAAGGGTCACGGCAAATAAATCCAGAATTATGCTGATTGGTCAACTTCATCCTATGACAAAACATTTCTATCCTAATGGTAGTGGCCTCTTCAAGAATGACCCCATCCACTTCACATCCACAGTGTGCTCATTGAATGGTTTAAAGTATTAAAATAATGTAAATCATATGTAATGGCCTTCATAGTCACAAGATCTTATCCAGTTGAACACACGTGGGTGATTTTGGACCGATATGTTAGATAGTGCTGACCACCACCACCATCATCAAAACACAAACTGAGGGAAGAGCTTTTTTGAAAAACAATATTCACATCTCCAGTATGGTTCCAGAGGCATATAGAATATATAACAAGGCAGATTGAAGGTGTTCTGGTGGCTCCTTGGTGGCCCAACACCTTGTTAGAAATTTTATGTGGGCCTTTCCTTTAATTTTTCTAGAAGTAAATCATGTATGCTGTCTTACCTTCAGTTTCTTCACATTAACACAGGGGTCATTAGAAAAGCTCTCAGTGTCTGCTATCTGGATATCTGCCTTCTCAAGCTCACTGGTCAAATCATTGCGCACCTGCGAGAGAGAGAGAGTGAGAGAGAGAGAGGAAGAGGGTGTTAGTAGATGAGGAATGGCATACAGTGAGCCAGCCAAAACCAATCTCCTTGATTTATGCCTCAGTTCACTCTAATCTCCGGTGGATCTGATACCAGAGACATGCTGTTCACATCCACATCAGCCTGAAGTCTGTGAGACCTGTTCTCTAGTGGTCTTCTGTTCCCTCACTGGGCTTTGGACATGACTGGGCTCTGCCTCCATCACCCCCCACAGCCATCAATTATGCCTGCCATTGAATATTTATGAAAAATGGACCGAAAGCAATCCATATTGTTTTGTATATATCATGTAACCTTGAAAGTGCAAGCACAGTCATTTGCTATTTGTTGTGCTGTGATATATAACAAAGCTATCCAAAAAGCTCTTTTCAGAGCAGAAAACCAAGTGAGAGAAGCTCAAATCGACAGACATCCTCATGATAAATGGATCCCAAATATTGCTCTAATAGGCAACTTCACTCCGAACATCAGACATTGTGGAAGATTGAATTAAGATAGATCACTGGGCCTTGTTCTTCTTCTGCACTGGATAGCATCCATAACTTTTAGTGCTTTCACAGACCACTAAAGTAGTAGAGAGAGAGCTTGAAGTAAAAACATGCTAACTTGAAAAATGGATTGTGAAAGGTCCTTCTCAGGCTTGAACTAAAAAGAACAAGGGAAGCAGTAATTACAAGTTGGAGTTCATGCGCTGTCAGAAAAATGCTTCACGCTTCAGCTGTCACAGTCACATTTGGTCACACAGGGACAAACCCTCCACAATAATATACATATGAATTAAGATAAAAAGTCAGTAATAGGCTGTATAAACTGCTATAACCTGGCACTACAGGGTTTGGTAAGAGCTCAATGTTGCTATAATCCAAGTGCATTACGCATTTTGATAACACCACACAAAGAATACTAGGCACGTGTTTATGGGCTTTATTTACTTGAATAGTATATGTATATCTATATATAAATTTGAAATACATGGACTGAATTCTCTGATAACATGTGTTCATAAAGCTACAACGCCTACATAAGCCCTTCTTGACATCTGACATAAGTATATTTAAACATTTATAAAGGCATATTCCATCAGGTGCCAGCCTTCATATAGACTGTTTTTGCTACTTGCCATATTGATGTCAACTGATATAGATTAGATATAGATATATAGTATATAGATATACTTCTAATGCAGTGACCCCATAATGACAGGGTTATGAATGTGTTATGAAAGTTTTAAAAAAAGAAGATTTTTGGAAGTTACCACCTGATCAATTTTCCATTTATACACTATCAAGCTATCTCACATGACCAATATGTGACATCGCATAATGTCCTAACAAAGCCCGGGAAGTCATTATGGCTACTAATGCCAGTTTATAATTATAATATATATATATAATATCTTTACAAATATTTATGTAGGTTTATGTTAGGGTTCATAAAGTGCTTATGCAATAGGTGTCATCCAGCTCTATGCACACCACATGGGTGGAATAAGCGTCTACGTATGTTTATGTAGATTATGTGGCCTAATGGTTAGAGAGTCAGACTTGTAACCCAAAGGTTCGAGTCTCAGGTCCGGCAGGGATTGTAGGTGGGGGGAGTGAATGACCAGCGCTCTCTTCCACCCTCAATACCATGACTGATGTGAGACCCTTGAGCAAGGCACCGAAATGCAGAGCACAAATTCCGAGTATGGACCACCATACTTGGCCACACGTCACTTCAATTGTCACTGAATAGTAATTTGTTACCTTTTCACAGGCAGTGTTGGTGCTAAGATCAAGTCTAACACAGGTTCAGAAATATAGACTCTCAAAGTCTTTCAGTGAGTACTAATTAATGTCTGTCACACAGCTGCATGAACTGTCTGCCAGGTGATCCAGACTGTCCCACATTGTTCTGATGTAGTGAGCATACTGGCAGCCTAATGGACATTCAGATAAATCCTGAATATCAAGGTAATCCAGGCTGTAGAATGTGTACCAGTGTGAATATGTGTATGTCTATGCAGGTGTATGAGCACATCAATAAACAATAGGGGTTATTTATGTGAGAGTTTAGGTGTGTGTGTGTGTTGCAGCAGCCAGGACCTTGAGGCCCCATAATGGTTAGCTCAAAGCAAAGAAGTGTGAGACGGTTGTGAGAAATTATCAGGTGAATGCTGAACAGCAAAAGGGCTCCAAAGGATTATGAGATTTGAGTCTAAAGCTGGGAGAGATGAGCATGATGTGATGAAATTTATAATGCATTTAGGCAGTGACCTGTCAGGTGAACCCAGCCTAAAGAGAGTAAACAGAAAGCAGCATGACTCAGTACATGGAAGTGAGGCAAAGTGTTGCTATCAGCTAGTGCTACAGGCTAATTTACTACGAGCTACAACTGTTTATCACTTATATGCAATTAGATGAGCAAATTCAGCGTAACACCAGAACAACCATTACCATCCAATTACAATACACTCCCTTTACATTCCTTCTCTTTTATACTTTGAGAAGAGCCCAGCAATTCACCAGAAAGCCGAACAAGCCTGTTTGTCTCTCAGCACTTCTACTGAAGGGTCATGATAAATTACAGGGCATGCTCTAGTGGGGCCTTGTTGTTTTAGTCTGTAGTTTCTTCCCACCCTTTTGAAATGCACAGCGCTCCATCACATGTCCTCCAGCGATCTGCCGACTCCCCCTCAGCTCTGCCTCGCCTCCAGCTGATCTGTCCTCTATCCTGAGAGTCTTGCACACAGAGGATGTTGAGACATCAGAAGGTGTGTGTGTGTGTGTGTGTGTGTGTGTGTGTGTGTGTGTGCGCGCCAAGCAGGATCTGCTATCAGCCAGGAGGCCAGAAAGGGGATAGCAGATAAATACCCCTTCCAAGTGTCACAAACATCTACACTGTTTACCATTTGTCACACACAGAAAGAAAGGGCCATGTGACATGCTTTCTCTTCATTTTTTTTAAAACTGTAATAACATTTTCAAAAATCTAATTAATTTCCAAGAAGCTAATTACATGGTTGTGTGCTACATGGTGCAGCAAGAGGGCTCGACCTTGAAAAAAGCGTAATGTGTGTATCTAAGATGAGCTCATGCCTGCTCATTTACGACTTCTTTTTGAGATTTTGGACAGTTTTCAGCCTGCTGCGTAGCTTGCTATCAAACAAGCAAAAACAGTGTATTATGTAGTTCCCAGATAGTTTATAGATAAATCTTAGCTAGTTAAATAACCATCAAAGATGTAACATAGCTAGCAAGTGTGGGTGCCACTAATTGACTTTAGCTATATATATTTGTTTTGCTGAAATAATAAATGAATGATGAAAAAACTTTAAAATTTATTTACAAGTGATAGGTCTGCTTGTCACTCGTAGCACTATGGAATAGTGTGCCAAATTCTTACCATTTACAGATGGATTCCTTTATTAAGTTTAGTAATATGTTACCTGGGTCACAATATTGACATAAAGCAGCTAGATAAAGGACAATGGGTTGCTATTTCAGTTATGAGGAAGCAATCCATGTGTAAAGCCTTTGTTTTTCAATCAGTGGTAAGCAGCTATGGTGTAAGCAAGATAATACCCGCTGAAGTGTCTTGACACCAGAAAGTAATAGGATGCTTTTTGGCCTCCACTTCGTCTGCTGTTTTCTGTCATTTGAGATGCTTCATTGGGCATTAACTCTCAACTGTCATAAACAAGCTGTTTATAATGTGCTTAGCCTTATAATACGTCTTTATACAACTCATAACCTTTTATGAAAATTGATATATGTCAAGTGAAAGAGCAGGTCAGAGCAGTCAAGTGTGCTTCATGACATCTGTAATAAAATGTACACCAGCCAGAGCACACTTAGCAAACAAAAGGATGTGGCAGTGACATCAAAGATGATATCAATTTTTATGACAGTTACAGGTAATGGTAACATGACAGTGCGATGGACCTATAAAATCATGTTACTGTTGATTATTTTCCTATAACAGCACTCCAAGTCATGTTCTATTCCTAATATATGTATAGCACAATTGCTTTTTTTTTCACAATTTTCACAATGAAATAGAATTTACAGTCATACTATAATACTCTATATTTCAATGTTTTGTACCTCATATGACTGTTCCTTACAATTGCTTAATTTCAGTGAGCAAGATCGCTGAATGACAAGATCTTTCCCTTGTGCTTTGAACTGTCTCTCTGAAGCTGATTTATGCGCCTTTCAATAGATAACAGCAATTGTGCTACTTGAAAGGTTGTCATTTTGCCGTGACACGATGCTGAATGATCCCTCATACTGTCCAATATTTATGTTTGTGACCTCAAAATAAATGCCCATGGCTGGATTATGATTGTGATAGCAGGCATACGACTCATACATGATTAAGCATGCACAAATCCTTAATTAAGACCTGCAGCAATGGGGGAATTCCTAACATTTACTCAGTATCAATTCTGGCCTCATTTATATTCTGTTCACTTCATCTGCCAGTCTTGGTGAAAATCCCTCTTGCACAAAAACACACACACAAACACAAACACACATGGACACAGAGGCACAGGGAAAGGTAGTAAATGCACTGGACCCACTACTCAGAGGAAGAGGAAACAATGTAAAAAAATCGTGTAGACAAGTGAGATCAATACAACCTGCTTTTGCTCTTCAGAAATCACAAGCACTCGGATCTAGACAAAGCATTACACTCATATCTCCACAGACACGAGACT
This sequence comes from Pangasius macronema, assembly GCA_037577455.1. NCBI lineage: Eukaryota > Metazoa > Chordata > Actinopteri > Siluriformes > Pangasiidae > Pangasius > Pangasius macronema. The sequence goes on along the minus strand of CM074967.1, from coordinate 8,634,762 downwards.
TGCTAGATCACAAAACAATCGCAGAGTCCCAGCAGCTACTGGACTCATTGTTTGGATGAGTTGAGAGAGAAGGACGACTGCTTGACCTTTTTCTGTGTTTGATTTCGTGTCAGAGTATTCCCACTGGACAAACACACTCACGCTCATGTGGCTGTGGGAAGAACATGCGCAGCATGAGTCGAGTAAAAGACAAGTCTGGACCAGACAGTGTGAAAGCACTGGGATTCCCCTGTTCTCCCAGAGGAGCGAACATGCCTTCTAAACAAAGACATGGCCTAAGCACAAATGAACAGCAGGTGTGTGTATGTGCGTCTGGTAGAGCTAAACGTCTATTTTTAGATTTAGTTTTAATGAGTCTTTCTGGTGAAACAGTCACAAATGAGTACAAATGAGTACAAAGGTGCAAAGATACACACATGCCGATATAAGGGCATCCCGAACGCTTCCATCAAAGCAGAAAGAGATGGATGACTTTTGCTTCGGTCATCTCCTCAGGGAATGCAATTAGCTTTGGTAAGCCCGGCTGCTGTGCTTGTGCTGTTTGAATGTTTAGTCAGTGATCAAACAAGCTGAATCTTCTACACACACCTACATACACATATCCCAAAATAAAGATCCATTACTGAAAGAACTGGAGTGCACCATATAAGGGCATTAATGGAGCACCTTGGTGCGAGAGAGACTATACCGTAAAAGAAGCTCCTGTTTTCCCACTTAACCCACCCATTTTAATCCAAGAGTGCATATAGTGAATGTACATAATGTGCGGTGATGGGCTGTTGCTACACAAAAATAGGGGATTTACCAGCATTCCTATATGCTGTGCTAGACACAGTTCCGATTTACACTGAGAATTATGCAAAGTATACTCATGTACGTAATATGTTTACATTTACATTTATGGCATTTGGCAGACGCCCTTATCCAGAGCGACTTACATTTTATCTTATTTATACAACTGAGCAGTTGAGGTTTAAGGGCCTTGCTCAAGGGCTCAGCAGCGGCAGCTTGGTGGTGCTGGGGATCAAACTCATGACCTTCCGATCAGTAGCCCAACGTCCTAACCACTGAGCTACCACTGCCCTATGTGTGCTCTTCTGAGAAAACCTGTCGGATGTCATTGTGGCAAACAGCCACAAAAGAGACAGAAAATTGTGTTTTGGCCAAAATTGGGAATTTCTGCCTATAACATACTTTGATACCTCAACTTTACCATAAAACCATAACCATATTTCATCAAAACGGTGTGGAAGTTTCTGCAAGGATCAGAAACTGGATCAGGATCAAGAGCCAGTTTAACAAAGGCAGTGGTAAGAACAGTCAGTCATTTTAAGGTTTGAAAATTTTGCTAAGTGTAATTTCCTACACAATTTCCCTCAGGGATCAATAAAGTCCTCTTAACTTTTCAAGTTTTTACTTGTGGTTGTGATACCTGCAAAAGAAAAACATATTTCACACAGTTCAACAAAGCATCTAGTTTTCTGGGCTATATATTGTAGAAAATGTCAATTTCACCATGTGAAGGATTTTCCCAGGCCACCACACACTGACAATATACTGTATGTCAGACTTCAACTGCCATATTGATCAAAATTAGTTTAGAAATCTAAAGACTTAAGATCTTTTTCTAAGATATTGCTCTTCACCGATTAATATCACACATATTCCGCTGTACATATTATCTTATTATATTATTATAAAGATATAGCAATACTAATCACAAAGTCACAATTTCATAAGAAGTCCATGAGCAGAGCTAATGTTGGGCTTCCCTCATCTATGAATGTAACTGAGAATTTCAGCCTGGCTTTCTGTTTATGCATTCTTTAATACACCACATCACCCAGTTTGAGTAACGCACAGTGAAAAGCAGGTCGTAATTCCCTCAGCATTATTATCACAAGTAGCTATTTTTAGGTAAGGTTACTGGGTAATGAATTACTAGGCACTGGCTGATGGGGATGATCAAGAATGATGAAATTTGCAGTGTGAGAAAGGGACAGAAAGAGAGAGAGAGAGAGAGAGAGAGAGAGAGAGAGAGGTAGAACTTTATCTTGCAGTACAGCAAGTACTTTGAAGTTTAATATGGAGTAATTACAGTACTTTAAAAGCCTTGGGCAGATATAAAGAAATTTTATAAAGCAAATAAAAAATATACAGAGCAATATACAGTAAAAAACATGTATATTTGCCTTTAAAACTGCATCAATTCTCTCTCACTGCTGTATAGTTTGATAAGGAACTCAGCTAGTATGTTTTCCCAGCATGTTGGAGAACTTGCTATGTATCAGAAATTTCTAGCAATTGCCACATATTTACATGTTAATTACCAAGAAAATAAAATCCTACCAAAAATAACATCGTGCCAACAATGACATCTGGATCCACCACCACCGTACAGACAGACAGACAATCGCAATCGTACCTAAGGTGTGATGCCTGATAAATAAATTTCATTCCACATTGTGGTCCTCGTCATCCAATCTGTTGCTAAATAAAACATGTAGAGTGGGGTTTAATCTGTAAGACAGTATAGTGGAGTGTGTTGTTAATCCACTTATTGATAGACACTCAGGCACAACACTGCTGACAGCCTCCTGCAATGTGTCAGATACCAAACCCCAGTCGGGACAGGAGAGAAATCATTTCACAAAAGAAACTCGTATTAAAGCAAAAACTCATGCATGCATGCACACAAAACACAGCCAAATGTTAATAAATGTGAATATTCTGACAAAATTGCTCTAATGGGAGAAGTGACTGTTAGCAGGATGTCTTGGACTGAAAGCACCTTCCTGTTAAAAATAGGCACAACTTAAGTCTACAACTTTATAATTTGGAAAAGTCATATATCATACACTTCATATGTCAAATCAAAGATAACATGCATTCATCTTGAGGTCATTTGATGTTTGTGCTCAGGAAGCCCCAATTTTAGATGAAGCAGAGTGATGAAGCAATCATGAAGTGGCTGGTTTTGAACTTCACATAAGTACCATTTCATGCATTTATTTCCATCCTTGCTTTCTATTGATTTGATTGTAATGAACAATTCTAAACTCTCATGTCTGGTAAATGTAGATACCACGTTCATGAGAAATGTCCTCCTTCATTCTTATTTGCTACACATCAGAAGCCTGAGGGGGCAAAGGGCTGAAAACTCAGACTGGGCCTCTAGGGATTTAGATTTTTAAAGACTACACATTCAGGTTTTTTAGACTGAAGGTTCTGCCCTTCAGTTATTTTGGCTCTCCTCTGTCACCTGCCTCCTTGCTCACTCTCCAAGGAGTCCAAGGAGATCTCAATGCAAGTGAAGGAGGCCATCATTAGGCTGAAAAAAACAACATAAATCTATAAGAGTGATAGCAAAAACCTTAGGCATGGCCAAATCAACAGTTGGATACATTCTTAAAAAGAAAGAAAACACTGGTGAGCTCAACAACATTGAAAGGCCTGGAAGACCACGGAAGACAACTAAAGTGGATGATCGCAGAAAAATGGCAAAGCATCTCCAGGGAGGAAACTCAGAATTTGGTGATGTCCCTGGGCTCCAGACATCAGGCAGTCATTGACTGCAAAAGATTTTCATCCAAGTATTAAAATTATGGTTATATTTATTATTATGTCACTTTGTCCAAATACCTTTGAGCCCCTTAAGATGTACTATGAGGTACTAATGGAGGTACTGTTGAAAATGGCTGTAATTCCTAAATGGTAAATGCCATATTTGTGTGGAACCTCTTAAAATAAAACTGAAAGTCTACACTTCGATCACATCTTGATTGTTTTGTTTCAAATCCATTGTTGTGGTGTACAAAGGCAAAATCACACAAACTCTGTCATTGTCCAAATACTTCCAGACCTGACTGTACATATATATAGTTGTGACATGCTTTAGGCAGAAAATCACATTTAAAGATGCCAATCTGGCTTCACTGAAAGATGCTCCACTTCCCTCTACACTTATAACCCAATCAACTTCACGGAAAAACAACACTACTGCCAAACTTTGAAGAATAAGTTCATCGTCATCTCTTCAGTCAGCTGATCTCTAGCCATGAAATATTTGCTGATTAATTCAGTCAGTTCTGTTCTTTTGGCTAAATATCTGGCTTTTAGGTCATTTAAACATTTTAAAACTTTGTCTGCTGTGAGTGGTTAATGCATTGGGCTACTGACCGTAAGGTTATGAGTTATGAAAACTGCGGGGCCGTTGAGCAAGGCCCTCAACTGCTGAGTTGTATAAATGAGATAAATGTAAAATGTCGCTTTAGATAAGGATGTTTGCCAAATATCATAAATGTAAAGGCTTTTAGAAATCTGACTATTTTACCACCACGTTTGTTCATCATTATCCAACATGATCTTTGTAGTAAGATAACCAAGGCAAGATTATGTATCGTTCCTTAAAGTAAGCAGAAATAATCCCTTTTAGTCAAAACCAGATTTTCCATCATTTTTGGCTGTTTTCCAGAATTCAGCCATAGTGATATCGGGCAAGGTTTTTCCTGGCTGCTATACATTTGTTGGTGTCACAGAGAGCTAAAAAAAAAAATTTCCACTCTGATATGTCACGAGTGATTGTCGTTGCTGAGTGGCTGTCCATCTCACTCTACTGCACAGCTGAGGGCAGCAAGGTGGCACTAGCACAATGCGCTAATCAGGCTTCCAAAGCCTTCCTCTGGCAGGTTGATGGGACCTTGTCTGTTTATGCCCTGCAACTACATCGTGACAACCGAGATAACGGGATTATTCATTTCTGCTACTCTCATAGAGACTTATTATTCCTCCACAGTCAATAGGCTAGGTTTAACCAGCCTGCTCTCCAGACATTTCTACATTTGGAATAGTTTCTAAATAGGTCCAAAGTCTTGAGAATGAAGCCAAATTTTAATAAATTTTCAATGGCATGGGAGTTAATTATGTCCAGTCATTACTTTAGACATAGAGAAATACAACTTATACATAGTTGCTGAGCATAATGATGTGGCTACGACGTACTTGAATATTCTGCTAAGGGGATTAGCCATAGTGGAGTGATTTATTTTTAGGAAAGTGGCTTAAACACAGCTATCTTTTTAGAAAAATATAGAATGAGAGAGATATGAAATGTCTAACTACAATGTAAAAAGTCTAATCCATAATGTCCTTATCTGAACCTGATCACAACCTGATCTCAATCTACAAATTCAATTAAGCTTGTATCACCAAAATAAGGTGATGTAGTTGAATTCTGGAGTGAGGTAGTTAGAAAAGGTACAAACATTAACCCCTTCCCTAACCTTGACATTTTTATACAAAAAGGAATATTGGAATTATAAGGTGGGATCAGACAGTTCTTAGATTTTATGATATTGAGCCAAAATATTTTGACCCAATGTTTCAACTTTAGAGAGTTTATACTTTTAAGCATTATTCTGTTTGCCTTGTCTTGAATTTTTGCTATCTGCTGAAGACTGCCAAAGTCGTAAAGAATTTTACAATCAACAATCATACATAAAAATGCTTTTTCCCATCTACATCCATTAATACCATAATCCCTTTATTGGAGCAAAGTATAAAATATAATTGAGTTTTGCAAATGTAATCTAGTTTTACAGCAACAATTAGTATGCTTTAAACCTCCAAATGAAGCATTACTGCTACACAGCCTCTTACACTCATTAAATCATAAAAAATAAGTTTAATATTTGTCAGATCCCACTTGTCCTAACAGTGTAGAGCAAGAGCCATTTGTGTCGACCCATATGCCACTTTTGGACATTTCATTCCCCAAAAGAAAAAGTCCTAAAACAGCAGACTTCACAAATAACAAGGACAGGGACACGAAGCAGCAAATATATCTCACATAAAAAAACTAGATAAAATATAATCTCTTAATAAATAAACACTCACTGGGCATTTTATTAGGAAATACTGTACACCTACTCATTCATGCAATTATCTAATCAGCCAATCGTGTGGCAGCAGCACAATGCATAAAATCATGCAGATATGGGCCAGCAGCTTCGGGTAATGTTCACATCTATGTGGCTAATATAAGTAATTAACGCACTCACTTCCCTATGAAAAGGATTCGGTATGTTAGAAACACATTCTAGTTATATGATACTTTTAGCAACTGCAGAACATGTTTTCTAGACAACACTAATCATGTTGTCTGCACAAAAACATTTTGTGATAATGCAAATCAATTCATTCATGTGGAATCAATGCACACATTTGAATCAAGTAAATTCAGTGAAGCTTTTTTCAGTGTACAAACCAATGACCAAATGGAGTTCACTAAAGAGCTAGACTTTCTGATGTAAAACTGCACACTCCAAATAACAAAGAACTCAAGGAATAATGGATGGGTCAGGTTACTTGTTAATTTACGAACAAGTTCACATATGTTAGTTACAAACGCTTTCGGGAAACACTCATTAATTAAAGAACGTTCTTACAAACAAGATAACAAATTACTTAGTGTTACAAATGCTTCAGGAAACCCACCCGGGCTTTTTTGTGCTGATTGTTCTACTGAACTCAGATCTTTACACTGACCTCTGAGAACCTCTGGACGTCCTGAGTCAAGGTGCCCACTCTGCTCCAGTTGTAGTAGTTGAGGAACTTCACAACAGCTGGATTGACCGCGTTGTCTGAAGGAACTGTCCTGAAAAAGTTAGGGTACTTCTTCTTATCTGCCAGGACTGGCGTCGTTGCGGCAAAAGACAGCTGCAAACATGGAGAAAGTGAAACTATTGTTTAGTAGAGGCCAAATGTACACCAACCAAACACTGCAAAATGCCTGACTACCCAAATACAGCAAGTCTGTATGTAACTGCTGTTTATTTTAATGTGATCGAGGTGAAGAGTTGTGTGCTAGATTACACTGATATCACCTTGATATAAATACAGAACAATAAGCAGAACTGAAGCTTATGTCCAAATCCATACACTCTTTTTTTTTTTGGCCTTTTCATGCTGGATTAAGTGCGATGAGCTAGGTCAAATTCTCTGTCTCAGGACTATGGGAGTCCAAAGTACAAGAGTGAACAAATCAACACAATCACACATCTCTATAAAAAGACAGCACTCACACCTTCAGAGGGCGCCTATGGTAACACAAACCGTGAATGTTTGCACCACTGACTGTCTCAGCTGACAGGCTTCAGTGTGTGTGTGTGTGTGTGTGTGTGTGTGTGTATGTATAATGATGCCATGATGAGCCTATTGAAAACTAAAGAAGTGCTTGCTTTTTCACCATTAATTTACATTCTTGTGTAAAGATTAAGGTCTGTTTGGATATTTTTCTCCATAGAAAAAAAAGAATTAAGGGAAAAAGCACTGAAATCCAAAGTCAATGGACACATTATTCTCTATTTCCAGTTTAAATATTGAACTGTAAGCAGCTTTCAAAGTTGCATGCAGCTTTAAAATCAGTATCCAGATATGAAAAGGAGTTAAGAAGTGTGTATAGATCATACAATGATGATGAAATTATGAAATGATGATGCTATTTATGAAAGTCCTCGCTCAGTAGGTTAACATAGTACACCGACTGTAATAAAGCCTGAAGGTCGTTCGTCTTTTAGAGATAAACATATGGATCTTCTTTGAGTCTAACTTCTACAGCGTATTCACTATTGGTAAAGGAGCATATCTCTGGCTTGCAGTTATTAACTGGTTGTGTGCACATCTAATTCTGATGAAATTTGTAATACTGCTGAATATTCAGACTCTAACTCAGTAAATTATAACTCAATAAACTGTGTGGTATGCAGATTATTGTGGACAATATTCTGTAGGTCAATCATTTCCATATTAGCAAGTGGTCTTCAGGAACAATCTGCCAGCATCAGTAGCTTCTCTGACTCTCCAGTACACCAGCAAGCTTTCCCAGAGCAAAGATGTGGTCAATTCTTTTAATTTCCACTCACTGCTTCAGGAAGCCAACAGAAAGATGATTTTAAACTGAAAAAGTATTGTTGGTCAAAATGACACAATGAAAGTTCTAAATGAAATTATTTTCCCATCCTGTGTGCAGGCTTGTATTGAAGCTGAAATGGAAGTGAACTTTAGCCTGCAGTATGTTATGGTTATGAACTTTGTGACCTGAAGAGGAACACAGGAAATGTGTCTCATCTGCTCCAGTGTCTGGCTCATTTAAATCTGACTGGTTTTAATCTATTTCAGCAAGATAAGCTATCTAATGGCAATTTTTCATTAAAAATCATCTTCAGCGTCCATTTGTTTGGCAAAATCCATTTACAAACTGTCTGAGGTACTGGCTCAAACAAATAGTTTTCCCTGTCAATGGCTGTGTGTTATCACCCTCCAATGAGCACCTTCATGCACCCTTATGTGAAGGTCTCATCTGGTTTTACTAGGTGATCCTAACTGCTAAATGCTTAACCTATCTGAGAAAATTATGGACAGACTCCTAATAGCAATGGTGAGTCTCCCCTTTTTAAGTCTCCTATTAGTAATGGCTCAGATAACAGTCCCTTGCACTCAAGATCATATTCCAGCCCAATTTGAGCCCCTGCTTCATTTGCTTCCATTATTTCCCCAGTTTTTCTCTTTTGGTCATTTCAGAAGATGAGATCTCAAAGGTACTTGTTATGTTAGACTGGGTCAAGACAAGGTCTTAATGATACTAGGAGTTTGACAGAAACTCTCGGTCACATCAGTAAAGCACTAGAGGCCAAGCAGCAACAAATGCAACTGCAATCATTTCTTCTGATATAGTCTTGCAAGATGAGGTAGAACTGCAGCTGTGAAATGTCTGACAGGCTATTGCAACAGCAGTGGGCTGTGACTTCTGTTCTTTCCAATTGCACAGTGACTAAGCTACCAAGTACCTTGCAGTGAATGAGCATGAGCTACCACCACTGCTACCATGTGAGGCTAAGATTTAATCACCTGTCAGCCTCCAGTGGGAAAACAACCTGACCTTACTGGAGGAGTAGTTAGTCACAAGGACAAGACTAAGAAAAGGATTGAGAAATGCTATGGAAACACTGATTAAATTAGTCACTAAAGGAAAACTAACTTATCTACTTGATCTATTTATCTTCTGAACAATTAGTGCTGACATGAGAGGTATCAGTGATGGTCAGTAATACATTTTCTTAAACAGCACAGCCAGCAGGTTGAGAAAAACTCAAAACTATGACAATGTTAACGCCTAAACCCCAACAGCATAGGAGCCATACAACAGATCAGTGTTACAGTGCTTTATCTGATGTCACCAGGAGCCTCTGTGGCTGAGAACATAGACTTTAAATTCAAATTCAACTTATTAACTGGCCAAATGTCTGTACAACATTTTGTTTCTATTCAAAAGAAGGTATATTATCCATAGATATACCAAAAGCAGTAGTTATTTAATCAGGGGAGATCATTTCTCCTTCAATTTTAACATTGTCTTGTACAAAAAATGGGTGTATTTGCTTCTGTGTGGACTACAGAAGACTACAGGGCACATGCACTAAGCTGTTGGTGAAAATAACAGTTGATTGCTTTAAGACAACATAGGAAGCCTGGCTTCCCCAAAAACTTCATTAAAATGCACCAATGAAATATTTACTAAAGTATCTATATTATTCATAAATCTTGGTGGAATTCAGGATTTTAGTGACTCAAATGATCAAATATCTCACTGCAATATAGCACTGTTCGTTCGTTCATTTAACTCAAACTTTTTTTTTGGCAGACAGCTCAGCCTGTGTGAAAATCTCCTCTGAAGCCCCTGACACAGTGCTAATAGACACTCAGTGAAGCTCATGCATCTCTGGGTGTTTACTCAGATTCGAGTACCCTCTGTTTTAATGAGAAGAAAGAATAATAGAATAATGCTCATTGGACAACAGGCTTTTAACACAACATTTTGAGCAATGACTGGATGCATGGGCTTCACTGGGGGTGAAAGGGAGTGTGGGCAGGTGCATTTTTGCACAGAAAAACAACATCTCAATGTTTATTGGACAGTACACATTTTATTTTGTTCCACCTGGAAGCTACCTTATGAATTCCCTTAAGGGGCATAACCTCATAACCAGCTGCCAGTCACTGAAATGCTAATGAAGATGCCTGACATCTCAAACTTAAACATATCAGCGCCAGCTGGAATCACTTGGAGCCTGCATTAGTGGTGTAATTTGTGGTGTTCATTTTGTAAATATACCATAAAGTATAATGTTCTGTTTGATTATTTACATTCATTTCTAAAATGTGTTGTTAATAAATCTAGCTAGCTGGCTGTCACTTCTCTAGCTGCTTTTTGGCACAAAATGGCAGAAACTTCTCATGTTGACCTCAGTTTAGAAAAGACTTTTGTTGCTCATACTTATGAGGAGAGACTGAAAATTAAACAAGAAGGAAGACCAATGCCTAATTCAAATGAAATTACCAAGCAAATAATTTCAAAACTCAGAATAAAGGGCCTTTTAGCTGTCTTGGTACAGTAAAATTGATTGACTGTGTTTATTATTAGTCATAGATTTTGTAGAGCGTCAGCCATACAAGTCCTTGTGAATGAGCTGTTACTGTAGAAATGATAATGTGTTAGAATGAATTAATATAAACCTATCATTCATGTTACATAACTATCCATAACAGACAATTGTGCTTCTCCTATTTTAATAACCACAAGCCATCACCGGGCAAATGTGTATTAAAATACCACAGAATCTTAGCATCTTTATGAATGATAGGATGTGCTTTAATACTACTTCTCCACTGTGAGCTTTTGTGATCAGGATCTGGCAATCCTGATCACAGCTTATATTCCACAGACTCATACAACAAATTCCACATATTTACTGAATAGATTAACATATGAAACATCACTTTTGTGACAGTGTTTATTTTTTTGCAGGCCACAAGAAAATATAATACATTTAAATTATACGCCTTTCTACAAAGTAGATTATTCTGTTCATAGCAATCTTTTCATTACAGTAAATCCAATTAGCATATCAGCCATATTAATGCTATACACACAGGTTACTTGTGATGACATGAGAGCCTACATTTGATAATAACGTCATTTATTGATATGTTTATAGTATCTCTACTGACCTTGCATGTCCTCTGTAGTTGAAAGTTATTGATGGGTCTGTGACACACCATTTCCACCATTTACAGACGGCTTAAAATTTCAATTTGTGCCTAACGCATAGAAAGGCTAGTAGGTGCTCACATGCACAGTTTGTGTGATGAGATACAGCCTTTGTAAACTGACTGTTAATGTCAGAAGTATTAGAAACTCATTTTGCCACACTATCAAGTTTAATGCTGTGCCACCTCCTGTACATACATCTGGCATCAAACTCTATTGGCTGCCGGTCAAATGCCTCAAATTCAGAGAATGTGTCGATGGTCAGAACACTTTCAAATTCATTTAGCCTCCAGGTTTTACAGATACATGCAGATGCGAGTGAGACAGGAAAACAGGTGTGTGCTGACCGAATAAAAAAAAAGAGGTCAAACAGGTTACTGGCTTGGGATCTTATTCAACGTTGGACATGGAGTGTAAATAGCGTAGTCTGGGCTGCAGAAAATTGAAGACCTGGTCAGGAAGGTCATTGATTTTAAGTTATCGCTAACTGTGCAGCTTTCAGCCTGCTGTTTAACTCGTACTGAAGATCTTTTCAACGCAAGTGCTTTTTTACTTTACAGTGTACAGCTTTGGAGGAGTAATGATTTTTAATCTCATTATCCGGTGTCAGCCAGAAGAGGATGGGTTTCCTTTTGAGTCTGGTTCCTCTCAAGCTTTCTTCCACATATCTCAGGGAGTTTTGCCTTGCCACTGCTGCCCCTGGCTTGCTTACTGTGGATCTAATTCTACATTTGGCTTTCTGTAAAGCTGCTTTGTCCATCTATCCGTCCATTCTCTATACTGCTTATCCTACACATGGCCCTGGGCAGCCTTGAGCCTATCCCAGGGGACTCAGGGCACAAGGTGGAATACACCCTGGACGGGGTGACAACCTATCGCAGGGCATATTCTCTCACACACACTCACACACCCATTTAAAGCTGCTTTGTGACAATGTTAATTGTTAAAAAAGCTATATAAAAATGGTTTGAACTGATCCAATGAATTGACTGATTGACCCAAGAGCCTTGATTTTAGTGTATCAAGCATAAAAGACCAGCGTACTGTTGCACCTAATGCTTTGTCACATACTTACACATCAAAGTACCCAGTCTAAGGGATATTTGCAGCGTACAAAATAGAAACCATGCATTCAAATCTTTCTGTAGTTTGGTATGATGAAAAGAATAACAAGTAAAAGGAGTGAAAAGATCTAGTGCCTGATTAAATTGTACCCAACCATCATCGGGGTCCCAGACTTTAGCTTGCCTTACTCAGCAGTTAAGTGAAACATTTTATACCATGCACTTAACAAACCACTAAAAAACCACATATTATGGATAAAGCCAGAGGTTGTTAGAGATATTAGAGGTAATTGGCGAGTATGAAAGAATGTACAGAAACAGCAGAGAATGCACCAAAGGCAAATAAATAAAGCTTAATTCACTCCAGTGGTAGACACATAGTACATGTTGAGAGTAAACATTAAGGACACGTTTCCATAAAAAGCAACAAGTACTTTGGTTAATTGATTATCATAGTACGTGGGTTCAATTCAGCACCAACGCATCATGGCAGGAGTGTACTGGCTTTACCCCAGCCAAGGTTGCTATGGTGCAGTTTTTCTGTCATGGCTAAACCAATGACCATAATGCTTATGACACCATAGTGTAACAACAATACCCTTATCTATCAAGTCTGTGTCAATGTGGATATGGAACTGGCTTGACAGTCTTGTTACTTTTGAAGAAAATAACACAATTAGCAAACATGCAGATGTGGTTTAAGGCACACCCTCTGTCCAAGACTGCTGCAGGTTTTAGAACCAAGCCAGCCAACAAATGGAAAGACCACGCTTATGTCCTAAAATGGCTTAGCAATGTTAATTTCAAGGTAACATGTGACAGGTGTCGACCCTGGTCAGAAAATATGTCAATGTCATATTTGAATAAGTTTCTACTGAGTACAGGGAATACTGGACTTTACTCCTTTAAATGGAGTTTATTCACTGTCCATTGCAGTCAAAATCTGACTACTGAAAGGTCAAATACCAGCTAGGCTATGATGTAATTGTGTCAGGTTATTGAACTGGTGGTGTTGCAGCCTGATTCTAACTTATGATGTGATATTTTGTTTTGTTTCATATAAGACATGGTAAAGCAAGAATGCTCAAATGGTAAGCCTTACAAAATACATCATATTAGTGATCACATCTAGTCATTTCTTTTATATCATTCTCTTGTTACTTTAGACTACTATGAATACACAGTTACACTTGAGGAGTCCAAAATCCCACAGGACAACAGACAATCTATGACTTGTTGCACTACACTGTGGTTAATATTTGTTGAGAAAAAAAGAAAAAAAATTGTTTGATTAGGTCCTCAAATTTCAATTGTATACTATTGTGCATACTCTCTGACAGCCAGAGAACTTGTGAATAGCAACACATTTTGCGTTCTGTTAAACTGTGTGAATAGCAACACATTTTGCATTCTGTTAAAAAGTGCGATAAATCATCGAGAGAAATAATAATGTTTAGACAAAGAAATAGAGACAGTTTATAATCTAGTTACATGACACTGTTCATGATTATGTGTACTTGAAAGTTGATGATGAGAAGACATGGACAGTGTGCTGCTGCTGCAGAAACAGTGAGACGATGTCAGCCTTTTGTTTAACTGAGACAGCTGTGACTGTAGACAAGGTGTAAATGAATTTACAGCCACAAATAAATCTCACTGTCAGTTTAACGTTTGTTTTTTTAAAAACCCAAAACCAACAGATTCAGAACTTTTACTGTGATGCTCCAGAGCCAATGAAATACACACATTGTTTTCGGTTGCTATAATGGGAATGGTGCAACATACCAGAGCCAAAATATTCAAATACGCATCTAAATTTAAATATATACATTTATATATGTCACCAACAAAGATGGTGCTAGTCCATAGTGACGAAGCTGAGATGCTCGATAGACATCCATCAGAAGACATTGTCTTGCTGGCATTACAAATAAGTTAATGGAATTAGGCAATCCTTAAACCTCCTTTATGTTTTAAAGTCTCTCTCAGAGAGAGAGAGAGAGAAAAAAAGAATAAAATTTACACTCTGACAGACAAAAGCTATGGTATCCCCAAAATTAGAAAATTCAATAATAGGCTAACTAATGAGTGAGAGACTTACAGAGCAAGTTATTTTTTTTAATTTAATAATTATTTTTAATTATTTTGTAAAGTCTTAAACAGTTACTAAACTAAATTGAGCATATAATTTATATTACTCATCCTTTTATCATTAAATGTGCCCTTGTATTTTTCAAGTTCTCACTTTTCCAATTTTATGGATTTCACCATATGTTTAGTCATTTCCACATTTCCTGATCTCCATACCATATATGAAAATGACAGGGGCATGTCCAAACCTATCCAAGCATTAGACTGGTCCAGGCTGTATCCCTCGTTAAGTGGTTAAGTCGATCAAAACTAGGGCAATCAAGAGGATCAGTGTTGACCACATTGTCTTTGCCTAGGGAGATGCTGCTGAGGGTGGAATTTGATAGTGATTACACAATCATCTCATCATCACTTACACATTTACTGAGAAAACACCACAAATATTTTCAGAAATGTCTTTAAATCGATTCAAAGTGTCATGACATGGTAAAGTTTGCCTCTCTATTTTGGAGCCCTGAAGGGACAGGCTTTGAAATCAGTCGTTTTCCATTTTCTTGTTTTTTTCTTGGATTTAGAGACAGAATGGCGAAATGGAGCCTTTTGTGCCTTATAAATGTTTCACATTTGTAGTGTGGGATTACTGAACGGTGATTAATAACGCACTGTAATACTTAATATGTGCAGTTTGTAGGCTCTGTATTCATAGGTATACCTATTCCACTCAAGCCTTAATAGCAATTAATCTACTGGATTTGGCACAGGCTATGGTTTCGAAGCTCACTGTAATGAATATGTCCCTGAATAATATGGGATTACTAATTAATGATGCATGGTAATACTTTGTACATGTACAGGCATTCTGTACCTATTCTGCTTGGCTGGATTACCAGATTTTACAAAAATGACCATAAACCCACTGCTAATAATCTCATGGCAGGCAGTGTTCTCATGGCAAGAAATTTAGTTTACAAGAAGAAGAAAGCTAACTGCCGTTCTTGGAGTAAAACAACACTAAGATTGTTAATAATAATACTGATTAGCAGGGTATCTCTCTTCAACTTCAAGCATGTTAGCACTGACATCCTGGAGGCTCTTATAGTGACCTTCTCCATGCAGTTGTATTTTTTCTAAGTTCAAGCTTAATGTGTCAACTTTTCAGTGTCAGATATTTTCACTACACCAGTGAGGGTTGCCATGATTCCATAGCAGGGCAGCAAAACACTCTAAAAAGGACACCAGTCCATTACAGGGTACTGATCATACTAATTCACACCTTGGGGCAATTTAGATTAGCCAATCCACCTACTGGCATGTTTTTGGGAGGTGGAAGGAAACCGGAGAACCATAGGGAGACCCACAGAGACACAGGGAGAACTTGTAGAACTGTAGACCAAACAAACGGTCAAACAAAATCCAAACACATCACCTTCATTCATTCAAAATCATTAATTTCTTATGTGATAATGGTGAGTTTTCTTAACTATCACTATGTAGACAGGTAGTTACATTTCAGAGAATATGTTCCACAATTGTGATTCCTTTGCCTCATGGCATCATTTTGTCATTTCACTGGAGAGCGAGTTTTTTTTTTTTTATAACAATCACCCTGATCTGTGTCCTTTCTGACTTTAGAGTAAAGACCTGCAACTCTTTGAGGTTCATCCTGTTTTTGAAGCCAAAGTTATAGCACGCC
Source organism: Pangasius macronema (assembly GCA_037577455.1). Taxonomy (NCBI): domain Eukaryota; kingdom Metazoa; phylum Chordata; class Actinopteri; order Siluriformes; family Pangasiidae; genus Pangasius; species Pangasius macronema. Next base: position 8,618,807 of record CM074967.1, on the reverse strand, counting down.
ATCAGAAACAAGGACAAGTCAAGAAAAGGTATCACACAGAATTAGGCTTCCTTCCTTTCCGCAGATATTGTGTCAGCAGGAGATCGGCTTCTCCCACAGACATCCAGCCTAGAATGTCTTATTTAAAAGGGTATTGTCTTCACTAGATGAGATATTTCTTTCAGATTAGGTCTTTCAGACCACAGGCTTACGTAACATTAGAAGACATGGGATTTATTCACATGCAGCCTTGCCTTCATACAGCTAGTGCACAAGGTAGCGTAGACTAGTCGACTAGTACATTTAATAGTTGCTACTGTGGGAGCAGTCAATTAGTCTGGGCAGCGGAAAAAAACAAGTAAAACAGCGAGGCAGATGGCAATGGAATGCAAGCAGATAGTATAAAAAAAAACTAAAACATTTCAAACTAGATGAAGCCAATTCTGCAGTCAACTGAACAATGTGTAAGGCAATGTGTATGTTGGGGAAAGACTTTTTCTTTTGTTAATTTAACACAGAATATTCGTATCACTTTGAAGTGGAGGCATGTGCAGGACTTTTTGTAAAGACTCAAAACATTGAAGTACTCAAAAAACGGGATACAAATGCATGTAGTATTTAAATGAACGAACGTAAAATTACACAGAAATAACTACTGGCGTTTCAAACACCCAGGTCATTATCAGCCTGGAAAACCTTTCCACACTCTGCTGTAGACATCGGTAGCATCCTACATCCAAGAAAGGCTGGTCATCACGCTATAAGCAGAGCCCTGCTGATGGACATGAGCTTCAATGCTGCGTGTTCTCAGTTCCAGACTCAGTGATTTCAGCAGACCCAATATACTGTCCACACAAAATGCATTTTAACAATTGGTATATTATTAAAATAGTATATTATGATGCACAGATTTATTAATTTGCTCATTTGTTACACTGATTTATTTATTTTTGTTAACAGAAAGAGCACTGAAGCTGGAAATGTAATTTGTAGACTGGGTATAGCTGTTTACTGAAGTGCAGTTTGACTCATTCTTTGCTGTTGTTTATCTTATTGCACTTAATAAAATATATTTAAAATAACAATGTCCTGAATCCATTTGTGCATTAACTATGTACACAAAAAACAGCCAATCTGCATTTTTTCTGAATTACCATTCAGCTAGTAAAAAGTGAATAGTCGTGCAGCCCCTAGCGCATAGACACATCCTCACACTGGAAAAATACATGCAAATGCCCTGAGCAAGGAGTCTACATTCTGTATGTGAAATTACTTATCCATCACTTATCACTATTATCACTTATCCATCAAATAACACTGTCAGGACTGCTGTCACACGAACAGACACCTGGCACATGTTCCTGCATTTTTTATGAGCTGCTCAGAAGTGGTGATGAAGTCTCCATCCGTCTACTAATCTGTCTCTCCTCCCTTCCCCCAATTGTCCCTCCATCCTGCTGTGTGTGCTGCCACACTTCACCCAGGTTTTAATTGCCACCCCCTTACCCCTTCCAGGGGGTAGTGGCAAACCCAACAAGCTGTGTCTCCTTTCCATCAATCTCCTGGTGCCAGTGTTAATTAAAACTAGGGAGAAGAGCGTCTGTGTGTGACACCACGCAGCTCTACAGCCTTGGGACTGGAAGGTCACAGAGCTCCCCTAATACATCCAATAAAGTAGAGAGCACTTTTTAAGGATAATAATAAATGACTTTGAAAGGTGAAGATGGGAAAAGAAAAAGATGCATCCAGTGTGTGTGGTGGGAGAGGGGGGAAATGTAATTTTAATCTTGTTGGGGACCAAATGTCTCCACAAGGATAGGAATATCTGACAGTTTTGATCTCGTGGGGACATTTAGTGTGTGTGTGTGTGCGTGTGTGTGTGTGTGTGTGTGTGTGTGTACGCAAGAGAGGGAGACAAAGTTTCAGACAACACGAGGACATCAGAAAACAATCAAGAAAGGCAAGAACAAACCACAAAGAGAGCAGAACTAAGAAAAAGACTTAAAGAAAAATACAAAAAGGCTCATTTCAGTGTAACAGTGTTCCTTCAACCCTGTTATAATTTTCAACCGATCAGTTTTTGCATTATTTTAACTTTCATCTTATTTTAATTTAAAAAGGCTCCCCAGTAGAGCAAGAGAAAAGCTATTGCCCTATCATCGTGATTTCGAATCTCGGCAATGTCACAGCTACCCATGCTTGGGCATCTAAAGAGCAAAACTGACCTTGCTTTCTGGGTTGGAGGGATTGCATACTCTCTCTCACCTGTCAATCACAATGACACTAGCCAATCACAGGTGTCTGTGAGGTCATGTATGTGGAAGAGGGTAGGTAGCACTTTCCTCTCCGTGTGTTATGCATAAATCTCCTGACTATGTAGGAAAACCAGAAGCGAACCTAATCTGTCAGGACAAACCCTGATAGTCCTAAAGTGCTTTTTTGTAAAAATTCTGTGCTTCTTTTTCAAAACTGTCTTTGTGCTTCTTCTTTCAAAACTGTAAGGGTAAAACTGTGTCTACGTTAGTGCTGCATTCGTGGTACCTTGTAAGTGGTAATTTACACTTTGTAATAACGTCGATATTTCATGGATGCGGCCACAAAAGAGTGTGATTAGCTTAGCAAACAAGCTAGCCAGCGAACAATAGAGTAGTATTTGCAACAAGTTAGCAGGCTAACTTTTGTGATAACTCTAATGTTGATGATTACCTTTACAAAACAGCAATTAGTATGGCCAGTGTTATAGATTTAACCAAGTAATGTGTCTATTTTAACTGAGCTAAAGCCAATACTGCTATAAACTCATTTAAAATTAGAGAAGGGGCAGAGGCCACATAGATTTGATGTGACTCCATAAACAGGGAAGGAACGGTAGTTGAGATGACTACTCCAAGTTGACGAGTTGAAATACAATATACAGCATGTTGCGCATGTATCATTCTATGTCTAATGTCAAAAATGTGTGTGTGTGTTTGCATGTGTGTGCATATGTGCATGTATGTAAAGGATGGGGATAGACAGTGAAAGAACAAGGGTTTGAAAAATGAAAGGAGGGCCAGTGGAGAAGACATTGTGCATCCTGGGAGCTCACTCCAACTGGTATAGCAGTCTCTCCTGACACGCAGGTTGCCTGAGTCAATAGACAGTGTTTCATTCTCATTAAAGTTCTCCAGCCAATTCCAAGCACAAGGACCTCACACAATGAAATATTGACAGTGCTGTACTACAGCCAGCATCGACTTGCCATGAGCAGCAAAGTTCCTTTTTTCGAGGACCCACAAAATCTGTTCTTCAAGCACAACATTCTTCAGTATTTCACTGTAAAGAAAAATATCTTTTGCTTCACAGATCGTGATTTAAGTGTACTGAGCCAGTGCTAAATATATAGAACTCTCTGCCTTTGTATAAAATTAGGGCCTTAACAACCTCTGCTAGCGCTAGCCCTGTATGTGAAAGTCAACACATTCCAGCTAGTACAGAACAGCATTCCTGTCTCGCGCCTTATTTTTGGAAGCTGAAACCCAATTAAGAAGGGTGTTTTATATAAGCTAGTAAGTATAAACAGAGCGCACATTGTGAAACATTGTCTTTTTTTAGTTAAACTTAATTACAGCTTCTGAATACATTCCCAAATAATTCCTATGTAATTACATCCCCTTCAAAAAAAAAAACCAACAAAAAAAAAAAAAAAAAAAAAAAAAAAAAGGAAAATCGCCAGAATCACAATAAGCTTGTACACACAGATTTAATTGGGTAGTGTAGCTATTAAATGGGTCCTACAAATGTGACCTGGTTTCCAATCCACTGCCTCATATCTATTGCCCAGGGTTTCTCACATCTCATACAGCATAGAAAGGACAGCAGGCTTCATCTGTCCCCTGTCACTAAGTTACATGCCAGCCAATCGGGTATCTGCTTGGTCACGTCAGACGCTTGGCACAGTCTTCAAAGTATACCCAGCTGCTCAGTAATGCCGCATGGAGGGCATTTGGAGAACATGGAGGTGGTGTAATGCTCATGTACAAGTGGCTGGTTTTGTAAACACTGGTTGGATGCTTGACTTTATAGTATACAATTCTGAAAGAGTAATGATTTATAAATCCCATTATCCAGTGCTACCCAGAAGAAGATGAGTTCCCTTTTGTGTCTGGTTCCTCTCAAGGTTTCTTCCTCATGTCATTTCAAGGAATTTCTCCTTGCCTCTGTCACTTCTGGCTTGCTCTTATGGATCTAAATCTCTGCATGGATTTCTGTAAAGCTGCTTTGTGAAAATGTTTTGTTAAAAACACTATACAAATAAAATTTAATTTAATTTATTATAACCAGACAGAGTTCATACAAGTCAGGGGCGTCTTAAAGCACACAGTTAGAGTTAAAATATTTTATCTGTGCCCTTTGAATATATGTTTATAGGTTGTTTAGAGGTTGTTCTTACCCAAAAAATTGCCTTTGACCTAAAACACAGGCTCCTATCCATGGTCCTGGAGAACCCCTGCACTTCACTATTCATATTTTCCCTGTTCTAACACACATGATTCAACTACGCAGCTAACAATCAGCCCTTCATGAGATGAAGTGAGTGTGTTAGAACAGGAAAACTCTAAGGGATGGGAACCTGTGACATAAAGCATCCCAATCTCATGAGAAATTTGGATAAATTCAGATAAATGAGGAAGATATGTTTGGATTTCAGTTGATTTAATATGAATTACATCACACGAAATGTATGAATGCCCCTAACTCTAACCTTGGCTATGGTTTCACATGACCTCAGTTGTGCAAACTGTTACGGTCAGTTGTGAGGCAATGTTGATACACAAATAGACTTGTCCGGCAGTAGACGTGCAACACTGAGGGGTACACTCGGTCACTGAATGACCATGCAAGCTCATATTTATTGTAGGATTTGCAATCTAATTCCATTAGAAATTTGCACAAACTCAACCAACCATATGAGGGTTGGGTTTCATTAAATTTTGTTCAATTTTATAAGAAATGTACAAATGTACACCCTTCTTCTTAACCCTAACTACAACGTTTTTATCTTTTCTTATAGCATAAGTGGTCCTAATTGTTACAAATTTGCAAGTGTGAGACCATGGTAAAATGAAAGTTTTTAAATTTTGAATTACAATTATGTAATTTAAATGGGTTTCCACTTGAGAGCTGAAAGGAAACAGGATTATTCCCTAAACATGCCTCAGTATCATATGATATAGTATAGTATAGTATAGTATAGTATAGTGTAGTATAGTATAGTATAGTTTGTACATGAACAGCCAGTATGATTGAGGTAACACAAAGTTTCTTTACAGTTTTAGCATTTGTGGCCAAAGTGGAAGATAGCAGAGCTGGCTGATCTACAAAGAAGACCAAATGTATTCAGTATACAATACACAAGAGATTTTGGCCAAGGACCTTCTCATTCACTTCTTTTTGACACTCTGTTTAGATATACTGTATATGGTATATACGGTATATAAAACAAATTAACACCATTTGCACAAATATCACAGGAAAGCATGAGAAAAGTATCTGAGCTTCATATCTCCTCAAAGAGGAGAGTCGCTGCAGCACGACTCCACTAATGCACTGCTAATTGAGGCTATTTAACCCTAATTACTACAGTCTAGCTGGCAAGTTGTTTAGATGCCTGCTGCCACAGAAATGACCAGCAAACACGCATTTTACGGCTTTATATTCCACCATTGATGTGCACATGGGCTGGGGTTATAGGGGACATGCTGATTTTCTTTCTTTCCCTCCCACAGCATGCAGAATTTTGTCATCTGCTGTTCATTAATTTTTTTAATCTGTCAGTAGGTTTTCCCGAATCCTCAGCTCATCCATGATTAAATGCTGAGCATGTGGATCAGTGCAGTAATTATATCCCATTATAAGTAAGAAGAAAGTGCTGAGAGGACTGATCCTGATATTCTGATAGCCTGAGAGCCTGATAAGTTTATCTGCAATGATGGATGGTTACGACAAAAGTGAGTGAATGAATGTCACAGTGATAGCCTCACAATCCAGCACATCAGGCCTTCCTGCACACCCAGCTGGATATTTTTCACCACTATCAACACGCCGATGCTCCATCAGTTACATATTGATGAATTCCCCATCCTGCTTCCTCGTGCTTGCTGTCTAAGCAGTTCGAGCCCTGGGTGAAATTTATACCCAGTGGCTGCAGACTTTAACTGTCATCTTGTGAGGTTACATTGTGCAGAACTCTCCGAGGCAAAAAAGAAAAAAAATGGAGTCTAGAATGAGCATGCTCAGAACTGGAGAGAAATGCACCATCAGCAAACCGGTGAAGGCAGAGAGAAACAAAAAGCCACAGACGTTCCCACACAGCATGTAGAGTACTGCTTGAACAGTCCTGCTCATCTTCGCCTCCTCTCTCAGCAGGTCAAGTCATCTGGAGTTACGTGTTTTCCTGCACAGGGCTGAAACAGCGACAGCATTAACTGCCATTGAGTATTTCCTGGACAAAGTGAAGGGCCTAAGAGTGGACAACCTGGTTAAACTGCACGGGGATATTGATCCCACTGATCAGGCGCCCTTCAGAGTGCCCTGCTTCCCTGGAGGTGAGGACTGCATTTCTCCTCAGCAAGAGAAAGAATTCACAAGTCTTCTTTTCATTAGCTTATTGATCCTCTCTGAAGAAGCCAATGCCGCACGACAGTACTGCATGTCATTTAAAACGCATTTCAATTAAGAAACCTTCTCTCTCCGTTGCATACACAGCAGAGGCATGGGCAATTGTAGTAGACAATTCTGACACTCAGAAGTTTGTGAAGGTTAGCATAAGCAGCACGTTTGATGAGGTTCACTTTGACTAACAGCATTAGCATTCAAAAACAGAGTGGTAAAGCCTGTTTACAGATCCGCAGTACGCATGCATAATTTACATTCTTGTGATGTCCTTCTGTGTGCAGCACTGTGGGATACTGATGCCATGCTAGAAAGAGGGAAGTGCAGAATCACCACAATTCTCAACTTAATTGTCTCTCCATCTCTGCCTAAGAGATGTGAATAAGACTGTAAAGAATACTGTTAGAGTTTGGGCCCATAGTTTGGGAAGGAATATGGTTATAATCTTACCCCTTAAAATTTACAGCTTATTCTCAAATTCAAATTCAAATTTTATTTGTCACATGCATAACCATACACAGTACGACTTGCAGTGAAATGCTTTGTACAACTGTTCCAACATAGAAAGGAAAATATAGAAAAAGATTTAAATTCTTCAATTATTCATTCAATTATTTTACAAGCCTCTGTGTAACTACTAATACAGCACTACTGTGTGAGCTGTGCTGTTATAGAAAATTAATCAACACCAATCAGATTTGAGAATTCAACAGTGCTGTATTTAACCCCCTAGTTTTTTTTTAAAATTTAAATTAGTTACCACATAAAAAATAAATGTATGATTGTTTATGGTGAAGTCTGTAAGGAGATGTTTACTTAGCATTTTTGGAAGGAGTTTCCAGTGTCTGTGCTTTGTAACAGTCAGAGATATAACTTTTCCAACGACGTAAAATCTTCAGGACAGAGGACTTTGCACTTTACAGTTTCTCTGTAACATTACAAGCTGCTTTTTTGTCTAAAAAAAAAAAAAGAGAGACTAGCGAGGGAATGATTGCATATAGCTGCTATAACGTAAGTCATAAGAGGGACTACCTTTTATTTCAGAGACTTTACACAACATTAACCTGTAAACAAATAAAAAGTATGTGTCATTCTTTAATGAATAAAAAAAGAACTTGTACTCCGTAAATTGCTATGGTATGAGAGGACTAAAACATTTTGGGTTTTGCTGTTATAGGAAAATAATCAACTTCAGGATGGTAACAGTGACTCCATTTCGTGTTGGTCCGTATCACACCACCCTATCATTGATTATTTTCCTATAACAGCACAAACCTTCATGTTTTATTCCTTATGAAAAGGTTAATTTTGGTTAAATTCATTGTTCCCAAAGTAAAAATGCAACTCAGCAGTCCTATTCTCAAAACGTGTGTCAGATTACTAATACTAAAGCTGTGGACACAAATCACAATGAATTGTTCTAATATGATGTAGGTCCAATAATTAATGAGAGATAAGAAAATAAATTAATAGATGACTCAGTAAATACCTTTTTAATTTTTTTTTAAGTCACAATACAGCCTCAGCTCTCTGACTATCTGTGGCCAGATGAAGCTATTAGCGTATTAAAACGCATTAAAAGCAAGCAAGGCATACAGTCCATTGACAAGATACTGATCCACCACTGTAAATGGAAGACAGCATGACATTATTGACTGACATTACCCTCATTATCATAACCATCAGAAAATACATAAATAAATTAAAGTCAGAACAGAAATCTGAGGCTACATTGGGTACAGACTTACTGAAACTGGACAGCTGAAGACTGGAAATAAACCAGGTGAGGTTTTTTGGTGTTCCTGTGCCCACTGTAGCCACAGATTCCTATTCTTGGCTGAGAGGAGTGGAACCCTATGGTGTCTTATGCTCTTGTAGCCCTTCTGACTCAAGGATTAAGGTGTTGTGCAATCTGAGATGCTTTTCTGCACAGCATTGTTGTAAAAAGTGGTTGTTTGTTACCCTTCCTGTAGGCTCAAACCTGTCTCGCCATTCTCCTCTGATCTCTCTCATCAATAAGGTGTTTCAACCTGCAGAACTGTCTTTCACTGAATTTTTTGTTGTTTTTCACATCATTCACACCATTCACCAACTCTAGAGACTGTTGGCAGTGAAAATCTCAGGAGATCAGCAGTTTCTGAAATACAGCTTGTCAGCAACCATGCCATCTCCAGGTCACTAAGATGAGATTTTTTGCCCCATTCTGATGTTTGATGTGAACATTAACTAAAGCTCTTGACCTACAGTTACATGCATTACACTGCTCCAATATATATATATATATAGTCCCCCCTGAAAGTATTGGAAGGTTTTTTTTTGGTGTACACTGAAAACATTTGGGTTTGAGATTAAAAGATGAACATGAGACGATAGAGCAGAATTTCAGCTTTCATTTCCTGATATTTACATCTTACATCTTACAACTTCAGACATGGCACCTTTTGTTTGTATCCACCCATTTTTCAAGTGATCAGAAATACTGGAACATGTGACTCACAGGTGTTTCTTGTTGCCCAGTTGTGCCCTGTTAAATTGATTGTTTAAACAATTAATAGCTCTGAATGTGTACTGTTGGCTTGAGGCCTGGGTTAGTAGTGTAATGGCTTGAGGTAGTGTAATGGCTTGGGCTTGCATGGCTGCTTCTGGAACGGGCTCACTAATCTTTATTGATGATGTGACTCATGATGGTAGCAGCAGAATGAATTCATAAATCTACAGAAACATTGTTTTCCAATTTCCAAAAAAAAAAAAAGTAAAACAAACAAAAATGAATGCAGCAATTTGGTGATGTCAATGGGACACTGGATTGATGCAGTTATTGCAAGCAAATATTAAGTGTTATTTACTTTAAGACTATCTGTTCCAATATTGTTCCAATAATAATGCCATGTTCTAAGTTGTCTGACACATCTAGATGTAAATATCAGTAAAAGGAAAACTGAAAGGAAAAGGAAAAGTTCTGATCTATCATCTCATATTTATATTTTGATCTCAAGCCCAAATCTCTTCAGAGTATAGCAGAAACAAAGGAATTGGTCTTGTGTGTGTGTGTGTGTGTGTGTGTATTGATAACCTAAAATCTGTGGTCCTGTCCTCATCAGACTACTCAGTATGAAAGATTAATGAGCAGATGCTGGAATGTAGTAACCATTATTATCTTTTTCTTCCTTCTGAGTCATTCTTATCCTCAGGCAGTACGGGGATTATATTGTATGATGTGCAGTTTCTCTGTTCAGCTCATCATGCACCCACACACACCCACACACACACACCTACGTACACTCAACCACACCCACCCACACACACCAAGATGCACACACATGGGTAGACAAGAAGTGAAGTTCTGTGATTATCTCCTATACATGGGGAAGCACCTTTTTAAAGCACACGAGTGGTAAATTAAAGGGTCAGTGCTGTGCTGCTGTCAGTGTTCGAAAGCCAGTGAAGCCAAAATGAGCATTAAGATACTGAGGCGAACACATCCCATTGGTGGAAAAGCACAGAGGACAAAATTAGATTGGACAGGAAGGATCTTAGACTTTCCCTGCTTCTCTTGCATGGAATATTTCTCTTGGGTAGCAGGCTATGCAATATAATATGTGCTCGAGAAGTAACAATGACTTGCCAAAGCCTTAGAGGCTCAGGCTATAATTGGTTATTTATCCATGAAAGTGCTCCCTTGAAATCAATATAACAGGCAGGCCAATTTCCTCTCCCCATTCAAAAAAACACTAATCCCCCATTTTCATTTATAATGTCTTAGAGATTGGTACAGCTCTTTCTACACATTACACATTCATCTCCCCAGCATTAATTCAATTTACAGTGCATCAGTCAACTCCCCCCATCAGCAATGGAAAGATATGTCTGGAGATGGCCTGGATCACCATAGGCATCGTTCCAAACTTCAACCTCTCACTCAGTGTAAATAGACCACAGAGAAAGCTCACAACCGAGCTCTCAAATAGCCTATGTATAAACTCCTAGGACAAAGAAATTCTTTCCAAAAAGCTTGGTTACACTTCCCGTTGCCTCAATAACAGCAATAATGCTGTCAAGTAAGGATGTCACCAGCGTCCTGAGATATTTCATGTCAATTTTAGTCCACTTTTCCACTGACTGTGAGCAATTCAGTTAGAGTTCACAGAGCCTATTTTGCTGTTTCACTTGCAGTTCCAAATAATCACATAAAATTTATATGGAGGTCTGGTGATTTTGCAGGCCAGTCAGAATGTCCCGGTGTGCATCTCAACAAGCCACACACATTTGGCTCTATACACATCACAGTTTTCATCCTAGAACATGGGAGTGTCAGTGTTACGCTCTGGGTGACTCCACAACTGGAGTGCCATTTGTGTCTCACTGATATTACATTTACAAATACATAATGTAAAGAAAAGTTAAAAGACATTTTTAAACATAGGTAAAGTGTCCTTCACATCTATGGATTTTTTTTCCCACTTTATTACTTACATATGGTTAAAAACTGGCTGATTTTTCCCCCTTTCTATTTTAGCAGTCAGATTTTCAGAATAATTTCAGCTTTAGATAATTTTGCTTTTGTGAAATGGATTTTAGGGCACTCCTGTGCAAATTTATGAAGAAACAAAATACTTAAATGGAGCTATACCCCAATTCCTTTGTCATTGGGACTCACCATTCCTCCCTTAAGCCCATATGTACATCAATGTTGATAGAACAATGAAGTCAGGCCAACTGTAATTACACAGTTCACTTCAAAACGTGACATAAGACAGTTTGACAGTAAACAATCGTGTTGGTATAATTAGTATGATAACTGTGCAAACACTTTGCTCTGCACCTACTGACTGCACAATTTTAGACTATGATGTTAAATATGGTTCACGGCGTAGGAGTGTGTCATCTGAAAGGATCTCTATGGTATTTATGCTTCACTCACATGCCCAAATGAAAAAAAAAACAGATAATATAAAGAAAAAACAGCAGGATTGATGGGGTCACAGTTTGACAGATATGAATTGGTGTGGATTGAATCGTAGGCTGAAATGAAGATGAATGATTTCTGTAAGAAGGGTGTGATGTGGACAATTAAAAACATTTTAAAGGATAGTTTAGGCTGTTTAGTAGCTAAAAAAAAAAAGTAATCTTAGTGTTTGGTGAACCATATGAGAATTGCTAGTTATCCATTCATCTTCAGTAAGTATTTCATGGTCAGGGTCATGGTTGATCTGGAGTCTAACCCGGTAGCACTGGGTTCAAGGTGAGAATACACCCCGGATGGGACGCCAGTCCATCACAGGACACCATGTGGAAACCCACGTGGATGCAGAACATGCAGAACTCCACACAGACAGACCCAAGCTGAGGATCAAACCAAGAACCCTGGAGCTGTGCAAGCACTGTGCCACTGTGCTGCCTCAATTGCTAATTATCTATCTATCTATCTATCTATCTATCTATCTATCTATCTAGTTGTTCCATTCACTGATTCATTCATTTCTGGTCACCATAGTACTAGGACAAGTCTTTAAAATGCTTATTTTCTTATTAGTTTGAATGTAAATCCTTTCCAGTTGACGTCTGCCTAAAATCCAATCTAGACTTCTGGAGTTAAAAGTAGTGAAGTACAATACGGACTCTGCAAAACCTAGTGACCCAATTTGGGGTTACAGACCAAGTGTCAGTATACACAGTGGTCTTTGTACTGTAATCAGTGGGAAGCAAGCATTTATGTGTGACAGCACATTACCGTTAACCCAACATCAGCTCTGAATGCAGGCCAAAGGACGAACACTCATGTATTATACATAATCTCATCATGCAGAAACCTGTACACTCTATTTGGTGGTCTCTGAGTATTGTACTAGAGCATTATTAAACACAGCACATATACACCCATGATGCCCTTCATGAACTGACAAAAAACATCACACTGTCTTTAATCAGCTTTGGTGTAAAGTGCTTCAAGAGCAAACTGAGGCAGGGCTCTACAAGAAGGGACCAAATTCATATTAGCAGCAACTGGCACATGAATAATGTATGAATTTTATATCCATCCCTGAAACTTGTGCTACTTCGGTTTCCAGCCATGCGTAAGGGTCTTGACACGACAGATTACGCCTGGTGTGAATAAAGTACGGTCTCCACACGCAAGTCTAATGTCCACTACACTACATGTCTGGCTTGAGATTGGGATTCGGGACCTGGAAGACTCCTGTATAACTTTATTCAGGGGAGTTTTAAACATGCAAAGATTGTCTTTGATAAGCAACTTGTCAAACATTAAGTGTAAATTAGATAGTTTCATGTTTATTTTGGCTTTATTAAAATGGATTGTTGCACACTACAGCCAGTTATAGCACTCTTCTCCCGGATAGGATGGAATGCATAGTGTGATTACTAATACGAATCCAAAACTACTGTACCATGGTTGAGTACCTTTGTACCGATTCACATCATATAATAGTAAAAGTAGGAGAAGTTCTCTTGAGGCTGTTGGATGGTAACTAGTGACACACCTGATTAGTAAAGTCCTATTTGAAACTTATGAATGAATGTTCTTTTAGGATATAGCATACATGTTGTGTTAGGTGGATAGGGTTGTGTGGCATTAGGTCTAACGTATGTTACCATGTCATGTTACCATGAAACTGAAAAAAGTCCTGAAGACTTTCCCTTGGTGGAAAAATTACTGACTGTTACAAAGCACTGATGCCCAAGATTCCTTCCCTATAAATGAGTATACATTTTCTTTGTTAAATGACAACACATTTTTAATCCATTTATTTTAGCCTTATATCATGTGGAGTGTCCATATTTTCCATAAGTTCTTGTGAAAGAGTATGATATCTTTGTTATTGTATAAACTTGAAATATGTATTTGGAGACTAAACTTAATGTTCGACCTTGATGACAGTCTTCTGCTGTCATAGAAAGTTAATCAAAACCTTCTGACCAATAAGATTTCAGATTTTTACAGTATTATGGTGTAAGTGCTATTAGCTTCCAGCAATGGCTAGTTTTAGACGTTTGTTCCCTTGAACCGACAGGACACAGTGTGTATGAATGCTGGGAGACATCTGAAACACAGGATTTACAGGATCTGCCTCCTTGGAGTGCCCACACATCTGCTCACTCAGATGGAAGTTAAAGAAGCTGCTTTTTCCTGAAATAAAGCTCCATGCAGCATTTATGAATTCCCTATAAAATGCACTTAAGGGCAAGAATCCACAAGAAGCTGGAGACAGTGAGGGGCTCAGTAATAGCCCAAATGATAATGCATGCAGCAGTAATGCTCCTTAGTGTGGCTGGGCTGACACAGTGGGTAATTATACAAGTCCTAATGCATGGTGGAGCACTGGATAGCCTTAATTTAGGACATGATGAGTCTTTGCCTGACTGGTGAGAAGGAGACTGTTACTGTTAAGGATGGAGGGGTTTAAAATAGTCAAGAATGCAAGGCATTTTATCTGAAATGCATGTTCAACAATATGGAGCTGGAAAAACAACACAAACCTTCTGTTTTCTTATTTAGTAGATGTTTTTTCCCCTGCAAATCTCAGGCAAAGAAAAAAAAGACAAACGTGGGCCCTGACTTCACAATTTCCTGAGAGCTGGAAGGTGGTATGATGTGTAGGTAACAGAGAAAAGAAACTGGAGGAGATGAATAGCCAAATAAAAAGTTCTGTGGGAGTTTGGGAGGTAGGCATGCATTACCCAGTCCAAGCTAATCAATACAGTCACCTTGGTGAAGGTGGGATGGAGCCATGGACACTGGAACAGTGTCAGGGAAGGTACCGAAATACAGCTAGGCATGGTGCCATAGCCGCTGTCACATCAAGGCAATAAAGGCATGGATGACATTAAACTGGAGAGAAAGCCTCAACAAATTTGCTGGCAAAATGATTTCCATTAAACATGCCTTGGATAAAAGAGGAGACAGGGAGAGAATAAGGCAGGGAATTATTCTGCATGGGTGTATGTGCATGACCTGGAATAAAGATCAAATGCGACATGACGTGTCTAAGTATCACATATGCACAGAGTAAACGTAAAGTAAGCAACCATCTGTCCAATTCACACCTCAGGTGAGTCCATTATATCCCCATAAGCACTATAGACAGAAAAATATACAGCAGCTCTACTTTTTAGGTGATTCTACTTGCAATTAGCAACAGCTCTCTTTTTTCTTTNTTTTCTTTCCAAGGCAATGTTTCACACACACCAAAGAGCATTTGAGACAGTTATATGGCACAACAAGAGTCTGATTTCCATTTATGTGTTTTTAGTCATTTGCCCACATCCTAGATACAAGGCTATAATGGGAACGCTAATGGAATTTGGAAAAACAGCCAGAGTTTTGCCAGCTGTAATTGCACAGTTTTACTATAGTTTAAAATGTGACTGTACAAACAGCAGATCTGTTCAGTATGATAAAACCTCAATAGCTTTGGTAAAGCCTAATTTTTATGAAACTACAGATATTGTAGGCTACAGTACAGCACTATTGTGTCTCTGCAACTGGACCTGATCATTATTATAGTCATTTATGATTTGAATTAATTTAAAGGGGTGGCACAGTGGTGCAGCAGGTAGCGAAACTAGGGTCACTGTCTGTATGTAGGTTCTCATGTACCTTCTGTGTCCATGTGAGTGTACTTTCAAAGTAGGTAGACTGAATTGCCCATAGATATGAATGTGTGTGTGTGGATCGTGATGGACTGGCATCCCATTCAGGGTGTAATCCTGCCCTGCATCCAGTGTTCCAGGGATTGTGAGGTTTTGGGATCGTTGGAACTGATCGTATTTCACCAATGACTTCTAAATCTCTTAATTTTATTTCCTAATAAAATAAAACCACATTTTAAATATTCAGTTCAACAATACAGATCAGAAAATGTGTCAAATCTGATCACCCTTATACTAGCTGCATCCCTAATTTTAAAGCTGTTGGATGTACGATTGTGCAAGTTCGTTCGATCTGGTAGAAAAATGATACTGAAACTACTTGCGGGAAAAAAATGGATAACTTGGGTTATGCTGTGTCATTCTCCACCATGCAGATTAATCTCATGACATGCGGCCACTTTTAATGTGTATTTTATTACCCTGTCTGTTCTCTGTGTATGTTGTTCTTGAGCCTGTCAGAGAGGTTAGGAACATACCGGATAGTGTTAGCATGCTAGCCATAACATAGAACAATAAATATAAGGTACACACTGAGGGGAAGCAGACATCCCAGATGACTCGCTTTCACCAAATGGAAGCTTAAAATACAAAAATAGAGAGAAACACCTCCTGTTAGTCACTAACCAGCTTCACAAATGGGTATTGATACAAATTCCACAAATCTTACAAAAAAAAATCTTACGCACTGTAGCTTTAAATACAGTTCACGACACTAGTTACTTCTCAGTCACGTATAAACAAATCAAATGCAGTGATAGCGTATTGACAAAGGTAAGATGCATGTCTCGTTGAGCGAGACTGGACTTCACTGAATCAAATTGGAATAATGTCTATTCTCAGACAGACATGAGATTCTTCAGAAACATTTTAGCATGGATTGATTTAAGAGAGAGACCATGTGATACACTTCTGTGACAGTGGAGACGATGCAGACGGTGTGGTGGGGTGGGGTGGGGTGTAAGGCTTCAAGGATTCTCCCCGCATAAACCATTTCAATTTCATCTAGCCGCTGTGACCTGCTGGCTGTGGCATTGATCACACTGATCTGAATCTGCAGACATATTGCGATTGCACTTTGCAGTGCTATTGACTTTGTGTTCAATCCTGGCCCATCACTGAACACCGCCCCCCNAACGTATTACTGCCTTCTTGATTTGCTGCCTCTTTCGTCTAGTTTGCTTATTTTTCAATCCCTACTTATCCAGTTCTTCCCTCTTATCACACTGTAATCTGTCTATCTTTGCCTTTTAGGTGTCAAGGGAGCTCCCAAAGGAATGCATCATCAGGAGGATATGTTTTCAAAACAAAAATGCAAGCAGATGTCATAACATGCAATGTGTTATATATTTCCCCATATTATTATGGTTATGATTTTAGTATTTTACATAAGACCATTTTCAGAAATGAAGTATGTGAGCAGAGTTCTTAATAAACCACAGCTTTTTCTGAAGACAACACTACTGGGATGGGCCCTGTTCAAATGTCAGGCAACACTTTGCTGAGTGTTAAATGCTAATTATTTAGTTTTTAGTTTATTCTTTTTTATCATGCACAGGGACTAACAAATGCATTCTCACTCTGAGACAACAATCGCATTGTTGTATCTCTGTGGCCTTTTACAGAGTTCTTACTCATTTAACTCTGTTTTTCTTCTTAGGTACCAATTAGGATAATTATGTATTTCTGTTTCCAGTGCAAGTTAATCTTGCTAATAGCAAAAGGGCAAGAAATACATGCACAGTGCAATATAACATATGAATAAAATTCATTCCTGTGGCCTGATGTGTGTGCAAACCTACACAAAGGCTCTCAGATCATTTTTATAACTCAGTGTTTGAACCACTTGCGACAGAACAATAGTTTATTTGTTTGTATTCATGAAAATTGTGTGTGAGTGCACGTGTGTCCTGATTCTGTACACACCACGATAATGCCCTGCTCATGGGACATATCACTGAATGTCATTTCCTACATGATGAATGATACAAAGGTTTTGCAAAGCATTTGATGGCTTAGGTGTCTCCTGGGACTATCAGGGTACAGGAAGAGGTTATCAAGTTCCTATCCTGCAAAATAGCTCTGGTAGCTTAGACCCCAATTTCCTTCAGGACAGTTGAGTCTTCAAATATCTATATATAGTGCTGTATCCCAGAAGGCAAAAGGGCTAGGCTGGAGAATAGTAGTTTCACTGCAGAAGTCCTTACAGAGGAGGTCCACAGGGGTTTGTGCTCACCTTTCGCTATCCATCTCTCTCTCTTTCTTTCTACTTCATTTCTACTCAACACTCTGTTTCTCTCTTGTCTGTCTGTCTGNTGTCTGGGGTATTTTGGAAGGTACGGTCTCCATTTCTTTTGGAGATTCTTTCTCCATTCTTATTCATTGCCTGTCTCTGTAGCTACATTTACATGCAAGCTAATAATTCATGAATAATTAGATTGGTAACTCAGTCAGAATAAGTGTTCGTACATACACCTCAATTGGAATACAGTACACGGATTCAGGCCAATCCAAATAAAAATGCTAAAGTGGGTAATCCTTTTAATACACCATTAAATAAAAGAATAACAGCCATGAAAACATTAGTGTTTGATTACTTTTACTGTGAGAAATCTGCACATTATTTCCATAATGCACTCCTTATGCAATAAACCAGTGCTCTAACAAAACACTGTTCATGTTACAGTTTTTAATCAAAACAGTTTTTAGTGGTGAACCGACCTCAGTAAAGGTCAGTAAAGTGAGATCGCAGAACTTGCAGTGCCAGTGCCTCCCTTTTTACACTTGCACACAGTAAAAAAGGAGAATTTTTTCTTCCCGCAGCCATTCCCAAACAATTGCCTTTAAGGTTGGTAACATTAGAACATAGGCAAAGGCATTATACTGATAAATATTGTGTGCATTTTGTGTAATTTTCAAGATCCAGAGAATCCTTGATCCTGAATGTTGGGCAAATTAAATGTTTAACACCTTTACTGCAGTCACAAACTCTTCTTCTCACTCTCTGTTTGATCACACTTTGATGATGTTTAACCTGATAATTTTAAACTTGTTAGAAACACAAGCAGCAAGTGCACAAGTGCTAACTGGGCTCATGCGGTTCTCATTGTTATAATAACACTGGCACTAAACCTTATTGCTTGTGTATAACTTTGGATTAGATTGTATGTAGTATATACATATACAGTGCCTCCAGAAAATACACAATCTCTCTCTCACACACACACACACACACACACACACACACACACACACTCCCCCCATTTAGTCTAAAGCCAAAGCATAATGTTCGGCGCAAACCAATTACGGCCCAGCACCCAGGTAACACCATTCATGTGATGAAGCATGTTGGTGGTAGCATCATTCTCTAGCGTTGCTTTTGCAGCAGTAGGAACTGGAAAGC